>JAEIIJ010017725.1:0-25524 GCA_018904815.1 Drosophila ogumai | reverse complement strand
TAAAGGCTTTAGTATACATTTTATTTACATTAAACATTTTTAAAATATAATCCTTTATTTTTTAGCTGAAAGAGAGTATTAATCTTCTAGGTAAACCGAGTCTGAATCCTATTTAAACGCACTAAGCCTTGTACCCAATCATTTCTAAGACTTGAGTACATTAGCTACATCTCTCTCCCTTTACTTATTTGTAAGCTAATGTTATTCAGTTAATCGCAACTCATCAAGTCACCCCATTTTTCGTTTTGCAAATCACCAAATGGCCCAAAACTTTCCTTATCTGCCAATATCAAAGCCCTAGACAACGGACACAGAGGAAGAGGAGACCTTTGTAGTGGCCCTTCCGGGTTTTGGCAAAGGACTAGGGACTCACTGTCGGGCTGGCAGACAAACAGGACTCAACCGCAGACAGAAAGACAGACAGCTCAAACGGAGTCGCCGCCTCCAAAAGTTTATTCGTTTGTAAATAATTTTTAGCCAAAGGCAAAATCGATACTTTGCTTAAGATTTTTGCATATAGCACAGAATACGTATGCAGAAACCCAGCAGCTAGCATCGAAGGGCGGAGGGCCGTGGAAATTTTGTCAAGCTGCGGCAAACTTTCAACGGCAGCCGCCGTCGAGCAAAGTTATATGAACAGCAGCGTATGCCGATAATGCATAAGAGAAAGGCGGCAGGAGATGGGTGAGAAAAGGCAGAGGAAAATAGGCAAGGGCATAAGCCAAATGGGGAAGTTTTGCTATTAAAGTTTTTCATCATCAGCGCCTATTTGCGGAGCTCTCGAAACTTGGCCCTAAACCCGTTCGCAGTTCACCATTCGCCGTTCGCCGGTCCCCCTTTCGGCGGTAGAGAAAAGGGCAAATATTTGTCAGGCAATTAAATGTTTACTGTTTTTATTATATGTTTTTGTTTGCTCTCCCATTTCTCCTTCTACATTTTTATTGTCACAAAAGGAGGCAAGTGAATGGGGTAGGATGGCAGAGTCGGCTTTTCCGGCTAAAATTAATCATACGCCTGGTTGGCACAATGCAAACAATTTGCCAAAGGCAAAGGTAACAACGGAGCAGCTAAACCGCAACACAGCGACGTCCAGCTCTATGTGCAACTTGCAACGATGCGGTGAAAGGATTGGGTTGGGGCCAATGAGCTTAAATCTATTTATTAGAGATGAAAACGTGAGGGAAATCAATGGGAATTAAATGAAACCAATGAAAAGCATTACCAAATGAATGAATTTTGTTTAAATTAAAAATAAATTAAGTTGGCAGAAATATTTCTAAAATTTAATAAAGTAAAAATATATGCAATATGTTATCCAAAAAGAAGGTTTATTTTGAAATTCAAACTATAGTATTGCTAGTATTTTTTTTACATTTTATTTTATGATGATTTTACATTTTTAAAACATTAAACGTATAGAAATGTCTAGCTATATAAAACTTATTTAGAAATATATGAAAAATTATACAATTCCCTTTCACAATTGCATTGAATTTTCCTTTAATACCATCTCCATCGCCAGCCAGTCGATGGTAATGCGATTTACGGGCATCCATTTTGAAGCGATTCATCGAGGCAACTCCACCACCACAAAAACATATTATTGCCACACACTCATTCCCAGCATTCTCAAGTGCACCACCGCTCCATGCCCTATCAGAATCGCGATTTAATACTGTGTATGCATGCAAATTAATTAACAACACTCGTTGGGGCCATAGTAAATTAATAATTTAGCCAGACATTACGCATACGACGCATCGGCTGAGTGGCAGTAAAAAGCTGTCCAAAACGCGTCGGAGACGGGCCAAGAGTCATTTTAATTACCACATAACAAGGCAGCGGGCCCGCAACGGGCAACTGGGAAATGGGAAAAGCGAAAAGCGTGGAGCAAAAAGCTGTGGTGCTGCTGGGAAATGGAGCGGGAAAGCATGTCACGCTAAATGGGAAATGTTGCGAATACAACGACCTGAGGGCACGAGCGAGCACGGCGCGAGTGGCCTGAGTGTGTGTCTGAGTGGGCGGGCGGAGTGAGTGTGTGTGTGTGCGTTTTATGACATTGCCAATTTACAAAATTTCATAAATATAAATTGGTTTTAAATGTTAAAATAAAACAATTAAAATGTCCGTTGAGCGCGCGCGCTGCATTCTGCATTCTCCGCCAAGTTCCCTATCCCAAATTCAGCAAACAATCGCGCGGGGCTTTGAATAATTTAGGCGGCATTATGATTGCATTTCCCTCGAGAGCGGTTGAGTGTAAATCGGAAATTAGTCAAACAACCGAAGCCATTTCCATTTACTACATGGCTGGCATCGACACCCGCTATTTTGGCTAAATCACGGCCGGTGGAAAATTGCTCAATTCAATCGGCGGCAGCAAACGAGAAATTTATTTACCCATCAACCAATTTTTGTGTGGAAATTGTTTATGGTTGTTACTCTTCTTGAACATTTCATCGGACGACGATAAAACGGCATGACAAATGGAACGAAATTCGCTGGCAATTTCCGCGTTTTCACAGCCACCATAAATTTTGCACTAATAAAACTGCGGAAAAGTGTGCTACAAAAAAGCAATTGGAAAGGCATCAAAAAACGAGTGCAATATAAATGCGCCTCGAACAATATGCTGTTGGAATTTATTTAATTTTTTTTTGGAACAGTTCATCAATGCCGGCAGTCGTCTTGTTCGGATGAAGTCTTAGCCTTAAAGTCGCAGCTATTAAGTAGCGCTGCACAGCCAACAAATCGATATTTAATGACAAAGCGCAGTCACGCCCAGCCAAAACACTCACCCAAACCACCCGAACACTCACACTTGCACTCACACAGCCGAACAAAGCAAGCACATACATCATTGTCAATGTCAAAGTGTCAAAGCAAACTTGCAGTGCACCCAGCCAACAGGGCATAGTAGTTGTTACACTGCAAAAAATAGGGGAATTTACTATAAGAATTTCTTAATCTTATTTAGAGATAGAAACTTTATTATATTTTTAGATAATCGAATTTACAAGTTTTATGATACAATTTTAAATTTATATTTTTGTTTAATGAATCATTCAAGCCGCAGCTCAATAAGATCATTGAGATCTATAAGGATTGTACCCCGAAAGCGGAGACCCCTAGGTATTCGATTTTTACAGGGTAAATCACTATCTGTGCACTCGTAAAGAACTATGCCCAATGTGAATATTAATATATTCTATGTTAATTTATTAATTATTTCATGAATAACTAAGATATAAGTTTAAATTCCTTTGTTATCAAAAAGGAAATACCTAAAATAAATGTAGATACCTAAATAAATAAAAATCTTGTGAAGTAAAATAAAAAATATCGAAGGATACAAAAATCTTAAAAACCCTAACAATTATCATAATTTTCCTCTCTGCACATTTGCATTTCTCAATCCGTGGTTGTTAGAATCATCTCAACGGGCCGACCGACCCAAGTCAAGTGCAATAAACCCTGAAACCGAGTGGAGAGTTTTGCATTTTGGCCACGCCCACATGATGCCGTTCCGGGGGCCCCCCTTTTGGCCCGCAGTTATGATGTTGCAGTAAGCAGCAAGTAAACTGCAATTTGCGAACAAAAACTTTGCTTGCGACAAACTTTCGCCCCATTGTCCCGTCTCTGTTTCTGGCTGCTGTCCCTGCCCCTCCGGTTTTGCCTTCTCCATTGCTTCTCTCTCTCTCTCCCTCTCCCTCGTTGGGGCAACAATTTAAACTGACAAAGTCCGGCGATAAAAAAATATTTAAGTACTTTAGTTGCGCTTCGAATGCATCGCACAAAAGTTTATTAAACAAACAGGTAACGATAAAACTGAATGGTAGTAGAGCAGGGGTTGGGGGTTGGTGGTAGCGACAGAGAGAGGGGATGATTTACATTCACTGAGTTTATTTTTAAAACAGATGTTTCAATGAATAACAAATTTGCAGTTTTTTTTTAAATATATTTTGGTATCAAATGAATGATGGAAAAGGAAATCTGCAATGAAAATTAAGAGGGGTTTTTTATATTCAGACGCTTTTGTAAAAGCTGGGGTTTTAAAAAAGATTTAGGGTAGAATTAGCTTTTAAAAAAAGACGTAACTTCGTTAATGATATCTTAAATTTGCACTAAGAAAAGAGTTTGTTTATTTATACATATTTAAAATAGTTTTTTGAATATAAAAATGATAGTTAGGAAATAAACTAAAAATAAAACTTTTAATTTGGTAAACTTCATTAATTTTGTAGATCTTTTATAAAATCTATATCCTATTATTCAGGGATGATATTCCAATCCTACTTATACCTTTTATCCTAGATTTCCTTCAAAAGTACCTTAAAAGCTACAAAAAAACCCCCTAAACAACAATCGGGTGTCAATTTGACGAGTAGCTTGTCTAGTAATAAAACCTCGCTCCATTAACAATGTACAGTCGTCGCCATCCTTCGTCCTTTGTCCCTCGTCCTGCCTATGCCTCCTGGAGCCCCGCCTACATCGATTCTGTGTACGCCGCTCGCATAATCAATTATGCGTCTGCAGTGCGTCCAAAGTTCTCTCTAAACTTGGCAATTTATTTGCACCGGAAACTCAACATAAATCAAACTAATTTCTCCTGGGATTTTTCAACACAAGTTCCAACGTGTCCCCCATTGCTGCCTCTGTCTCTGTCTCTGTCTCGTGTTTCTATTTCGCTCGCACTGTTGTTTTTGGTCACGTGTTGGGGCTGCGTGGGAGGGAGTCGGGAAGGCATAGCAAATTCAATTTGTCGCGCTGTGTTGCATAATTTGAGGCGCATTGTGCGTCTAATTGGCCGGGGCGAAGTAAAGGAAAAAGTGAAAGCCCCCGAAGAAATGGGAATCCCGGCCAAGGAGGCAAGGGATGCTGCTCTTATTAGACAGGTTTTGTTCCATATAATCAATGCTAATTTGTACGGTGAGTGGCGGCATCCCTATTCAGCTGAACCCCATTGTCTTCTCGCGCCGCCTGTTGACTTCGGTTTACGTGAGCATCACTCATCTGCGTCACTTGGATGTCACTGCCAGAAGATGAAATGGGGAACCGGATATAGAAATAGGAAGAAGGGATGACTGGAGAAGACAGGGTGAAAGGTTATCTTATATATACTTTATGGTTTATTTAAGGAAGTCAAGGTAAAGGTTACATTTGGTAAGTTTTTGGGGTTTGAATTGAAATTGGATGCAGGTTTAAGGTAACTGAAAGATACTTTAATCTGCAGGCAAAATCGTTAAACTAATTTTAATTAATAGTAAATAGTAGTACTTATAAATTTAGTTTAATATCTTATTTTATCTTTGCCCCAAAAATATTTTTTTAATATATTTTAAACGACTTTCTATTGTTTTACAAATTATTTTCCAGTGTTCTAATTGCTGTCACCTGCTAAATGCCAATTAACGGACTCCTATGCCTCACTAACTTCCTATAAAGAGTGATGGTTGCGTGGCTATCAGGAAATTTACGAGATCTTCAGCCTCACACCGTAGCCAGAGCCAGACCCAGAGCCAGACCCAGAGCCAGAGCCAGAGCCAGAGCCGGAGCTCAGTTTCAGCTGTCACGACTTGTCGCCTGTCCGCCTACCACAAAACGTAGCGGAAGGCAACTGGTCATGTGGTTCAGCTACGCGGACTTCCTCGTCAACGTGGGATTACTGCAGACACTGTCGCCGGATTCCCTGCGGCTCCTCGCGCGACAGAAGCCCTTGCTGATGGCCCAAATTGCATCGAACTTGGAGCACCCAGTCTCCCATCCTCAATCCTCTTGTCTCCCTCCTCCTCTACGACCTTGATGATGATGACGATGATGTGGCTGTGCAAGATGACAGCGATCGTGCTGCGTGGCAGTTACAGCAAATTTGCATTACCTGGGCAGGTGTGCTGGCGTGGATATGGTGGTGCCCCCACTGCCACTTTTATATGGTGAATTTAATGCCAGTCGCGCTTTTAAGCGAGGGTTGTTTGAGGAGTTAGTCAGGGAAACATTTAACCTGATTTATGCTATAGATTTTGAATATATTTAAAGTATTGCTTAGATTGCAGGTGTTGTATTAATTGTATTATTTCCGTTATAAAATCTACGAAATTTATATAATATATCATTAAAGAAACCTTTTGCAATAAGACTTTATATTTCTCATTATTATAATTAATTCTTACTTTCTTCTTGTACAAGACATTTTATTAACACTTCAACTCCACCTCGCTTTCCATTTTCAATATTGCAAAAATAAAAGCAACAGAGTCTTAAGCTGAGGGCGCTTTTCCACACATTATTATTTAATAAGATTCGTTGAACATTTACTAAATATATCAAATATTTGTAAGCTGCCATAATGCAAGATTTTCCCACTTTGAAGACCCCTTTTTAATACAATACTTTTAAGCTCTAATAACCTTCAGATTTTCCCCTTGAACTACGCCCCTGTCTACCATCTTACAACGGGGCTTCTGTGATTTGCAAAACAATTTCCTCATCAGCGGCAACTGTGAACCACATTTCCAGCATCGTCGTCGTCGTCATCCTGGCCACATCACCTTGTTTTAGGTCGGAATGCTCGCGGCGCCTCTGAGCTCGGCATGCATACACCATAGACCCCACACCTCACACCCCACACACACCTCAGCCACAACCATCCAACGTACAGAGCACCTGGCGTCGCCGGGAAATTGAAAATGTTTGTTGCTGCGGCAAGAGTCTGCAAAGTTGGCAAATCGAGATTGCAGTTTGCCGAGCAACGATGCTGTTTACGATGATGAGTCGCCTGGCTGATTTTCGGCTAATAACTGCAAGCCGCAGCTTCCCGAAAGCAACATTTACACAATTAACAAGCAAAAATGAAAGATTTAAGCTGTTAAAAAGAATTACGGCCAAAAAAGAACACAATATCCTAATGTGCTCAACACTTTGAGGCTTAACAAAAAATGGTGTGCTCTTGTGTGTGTGAGTTAGCTGTTATTAAAATCATAAATCTGCATTAAGCGACTCTGCTGGGCGGCAAACAAAACGGCTTTATCAGCCAGGCAACGCATTTTTCATACTTTTTTGGCCATACATAAATTTATTTTAGGGGCTCCCTCGCTCGTTCGTCTCTTTTTTAATAAACTCTCGCTGTCTATGGCCCTGTCCCTCCCGCCTAAGCTTCGCGCGGGGCTTATGTCCTGAAAGGCGTCCTTTAATTTATTTTCTATACACACACACATACTCACAGAGACCGAAAAAAAAACTGCGAAGAATGATTAAAAACCACTTTAATATATCCTCTTTGTCACTTTAGCAGGCTCTGAAGAATAATAGGATGTGAGCGCAGGACTTGCGGTTAGTCCTGGTTGACTGACAGTAAAGCCTTTAAGTTTTGCAGGAAGTGGTGTTATAGTGTGAATAATTTTACTTTATTAAATTATTTAATTTTTGTGTTTTATCTTAACCAGGCAAAGGCTGCTGGGGATAAAAAGGTGAAGGCCGAAAATCAAAGGGGTGCCAATTTCTTCCTGGTGGCGGTGGTAGCCATGTCCTTGATTAACAGAAAACAGCTTCCAAAAAAGGCAAGTATTAGCAGCAAAAACGAAAGTCTAGACATGCTTAAATTGTACTAAGAGTAGTCTCAAAAATCAGAAGGGTTTATATAGCAATATTCTTAATCATCGAGTGGCTAAGTGATTCCCAGCTCACCGAAGAGCTTGAGAACCTTATTTGCAAACCAAAGGAAATTTTTCTTAGAGAGGTGATTTTTGGAGGGTAATTTTCTGCTCTGTAATTTCCATATATATTCAAACAATAAGAGAAGAACTACCCATTTAATGAGGTAATTTCCCATGTATTTCTATAATAAAAGAAATATTCAAAAATGCATTAAAACCTCGCTGCTCCCTCGCCAAATTCAAACAATTGATTTCCCCCATTTCATTATTGAAAATTCAGACACAATTACTGGCACGCAAAGTGGCCTATTAGCCTGCCTGAACAATTAGGTAGTTGGCAATGCACACCAGGAGCCAGGATACCACCCTGGTGTAGCCCCAACTTGTTGTATTGTATCCATCGATTTTTGTAGTTGCCCATTTTGTGAACTTCAGCAGCAAATGGAAGAAGGAGGAGGATAAAACTGACACAAGCTGGAGGAAAAAAAAAAAAGGAGAAAAGTTCAAAATTACAACGCATAGTTGCGGTCAATTGTTAGTGCAAAATACCCCAAACAATTAGAAACCACAATTGCTGTTCTGGCCAAGGGAGAACTTTTCATTTTTCCCTCCCGGCAGGAGTGCAGGCTGCAGTTTCCATTTCCTCCCGCCACCAGCAACCTCAGACGTCCTGCTGCAAATGCATTCTGGGGTTAATGCTCGCAGCCAAGCGAAGGGCGAACGTAAACGTAAACCCCAACCGAACCCCCAAACTTAACCCACTTCAGACGAAGAGTTCGGTTTATAAACTTGCCCGGGCGCATTGCTGTCGTCCGTCGACAGTACATTTGGCAAATTTTCTTTCTCCTCCGGAGCTCAACTTTCCTGCAGCTGCAGTTTTCCAGCAAGGATCCGGAACCCCTTGCTCCTCGCTGGCGGCGCCTCTGTCAAGTGAGGCGGACATAATGCGATTTTAATACAGATTTCGCTCGACTCCCCGATGGCCCGAAGACTGAGGTCTGTCATGTTGCATGACACTCCCCGTTGGAGCTGGAGCTGTGTGTGTATATGTAATTTATAAGCCTTTAACTGTTTATTTGTTGGTCATAACCAGGAGCATGGCCAACGTGTGCCACATTTCGGTCGAATCGCCTGATAACTGCGTATCCGGCAGAGCACTTAAGCCGCTTACCGCCCTTGCTCGTTTTGGGCCATTTTGCCAGCATTTTGCCAGCATTTTCCCTGACTTTAGTGCAATTGTATAATTAGGTGCAGTGCAGCGGCTGCCTATTTAAAAACTAAATGAGTTGGGTCCTGGGAGTAATGTATAAAATACAAGGGAAACTAAGAGAAGCATTAGCATTAGTAAATAAGCTTTTACAAGGTATCTACAAATTTAATCAGTCGCAAATTAGTAATCATTTGACATAAAGAGCTTTATGGTCTTTAACATATTTTAATTTCTTTTCTCAAATTTTAATTAAATGGATTTGTTATTTAGGAACATTGAAAACACTTACTTGTATTTAAAAACTTTTATAAAACTTCACAAAAAAATTATTTATTAAAATCCTCTGGCGAGTTTAAACATTTTAGACATTTAATGGAATATTTCTGATCAAATAAAACGAATATTAAAAATAAATCCCTGACGGCTTATAGTCAAAATTTTCAATTTAAAATTATTACAGATCCGCTGAAAATTTAAACCGCCTTAGTTAGCCCTTTTGCCGGTGCAGACCCTCAACTCTTTCGCTTTTGTTTTCGGAGAGTGTGTGCGTTTGTTGGCGGCCCTGACTAAACACTTTAACACACACAAAACCCCAAAACTGAAGTATCTGTGTACGGATCCTGGGGATCCTGGCTCCGTGGGTGGTTCATGCTTTTACAATCCTATTAAAGTATCAGACAATCTAATCAACGGCAGGCGGCAGCTCAAAAACCGCGCGTCCTGCACACGCGCTAAACGTTGCCAAAAAGCAACCGACGACCGCAGACGAGGAGGGGAAAGCTCAGGGAAAGTGGATAGGAAAAGGGGGTGGCAGTGGCAGATCCGCAATTGCTGACGCCATGGCTGCTTGTTGACAGCCCCCCTCGCTCCTCTCTCCCCTTAGCTCCGCAATCCTCGAGCATTCGGTCTACAACTAAACACGCAGATAGACAAGCAGATAGCAACAACAGCCATCACAAGAATGCCAACAATGGCACCAAACAACAATCGCATTACAAGGCGAAATGTCCAGTAAAACAGGCAGAGGCAGAGTCAACTGCTTGATGGGTTTTTGGGGAGGCGGAAGAGGGCGGAAGTGGGCTAAAGCGAGGGCCATAGGGAAGACGGTCTCCTATGCCCAACCAGAGACGTCTTCGTGAGAGAGGAGGCTCACGAAATGGGGAACAGGACAAGGCATTTAGTGAACAGTTAAGGAAATGTATTAAATTTTTAATTCTTTTAAAAATCTAGAGCTAAGAACCCTCTTCTAAGAAGAATCTTTTCAAACTATAATTAGCATATAATTATTAAATAAAATATAATAAATTCTAACTTCCTAAAAGCTTCTTATAACCAATAGATAAGCTATGTTTTTCTTATCTTTACTTACAGATTTATTAAATTATTGTATTCTTATTAACAATTTTGACTTAAACATTACCAAAACCCTTTAAAGATTTATTTTCGCTGCAGAGTTTACTCACAATTATGCCTTGAATATTTTAGTTTCTGTGGCTTACTGAATAATTACTCTACTTGCTTAAATGGCAAGCATTTCTGCATTTTAATCAGTTCAGAGTCAAGCTTCCATTTCAGTGCAATTCAGCATCCAGTAGAGACTCACATTAATTACATTAAATTTATGGGTGATGGGTGATGGGTGACGGGTGACCCCGATGGTTTTGCGGGCTTTACGGCCCAGGTCACGCACTCATCTCCGGCCGTGACTGTTGCCGGAGCCGGAGAGTCGCATTGTTGTTCGGCTCGGTCTGCGTCAGTTTAATTTGAATACACTTAAGTGTGTTGCGGTGTGCCAGGGAGCCGTTACGAGAATTTCCAATTGAAAATCACTTCAAGTTTAATTTGATTGCCGCTCGGCAGCTGAGAGAAGTGGTTGGCTTTCTGTCCAAGTCCCAGTCTCTGTCTCAGCCTCTGTCCCACGCCCAGTTCCTATCCCAATGCGAATCCCAGCCCACACCCACTCCCTATCGCCATAGATGTCTCTCGATTTTAATCACATTTCGGCCCCCACCGACATTAATATTGATGAAAACTTGTTATGCTCTGCATAATTCGTGAGGCAACAGAAAACAGCAACATGTTCTTCTCGGTCCCCTGGCCAAATAAGGGGAATCGAGTTTCTCGAGTTTCCTTAAGTTTCGGTGAGGTTTCATTACTTGATTGTGTGTAAGGGGGGAAGGAGAATAAAAAAAATGCACGGAAAACGAAATTAAATCTCCAGGAGGCAGAGTCAACGAAAAAGGCCAAACGGAATGCGCCAGCCACGCAGACGAAATGAAACGAGACGAGGGGCTAGCCTGGAGGACCGAGAGCCCAGAATGTAATGCAATCAAGAAGCCAGAAAGGAGAGAGCCCACAGAAATCAGTTTGCCAAGAATGCTGAATACCCTCTACGAGAAGCCGGTTCTTCAGCAACCCCTTAGCACAAATTGAATTTTCAGACTTTGGTTCTGGCAATAACAATGGCTTAACACTTTATTAACTTTATGCCTCCCCACCTCGGCGTCTATCTTTAGTGGCGGATGACCCCTGACAAACTGCTGGATACGATACCCTACGTGCCCGGTCATAATCATCTTTCCGCCACAACGATGATGAACCCATTATGCCACCCACACACATTCCAGGTGAGGAGGGTAAAAAGAAGCAACAAAAATTGGATTTTCATTATTTACAGCATATTACACACACCGAAGCCGAGTCCTGCGAGTCCTCCACCGAGCGTATCGATATATGATAGGCATATGTGTCCATATATATGCATCAAAATAGGTGGGGCGGCTTTTATTCGGCTGCAACGTGGCGTATACGTAACAGCAAATAAAAAAAGAAAGGAAGCTAGGCCAGGATGAGACAGCGAGACAGACAGGCCGACAGGAGGGACCCTTTGGGCTAGGAAATTAATTAAATTAAGTCAACGAAAAGTGAAACGCCAGACGCATCAACACACACACTCGGGCCCTGGGATCCCCACACTTGTGCATTTCCTGTTATCCTGGGAGCAGGAAGCCCTTGCCCGCAGGCCCCAGTCTTTGACATTCATCGCTCTCCCCCTCTGGCCGCCCCATCACTTTCAGTTGTGACGACGCTGCCGCCATCCGCGATAAGCTCGCTTCGTTATAATCCTAATTAAATATTTAGGTTTACTCTATGGCTGTATTTACTCTGCGTCCCCTTCCCCCTGCCAGGGGGTTCCATGTCCTGTTTTCTGTTTTCCACTCTCCTCGTTTGTCTTTATCTGATAAGCTCTCTGCTGGCTGGGCAAGGGTTAATTGCATTAGAGTTATGACAATTGCCAGCAAATTTGACTTGACTAAAAAAACCCAAGCGGGAGAGCAAATAAGAAATCTGATTGAAAACTCGAATTCAGAAGGAGACTAATTAGATAAGGTTGGGCTTACAAGCTGCAAAAATTGAGAAGCGCGGAGAGAGGCGCTAAAGAGGTACAGTTGTGTATTGTACAAAAAGTCTCTTTGTTAGTTCACCAAGCACAGCTGTACCGCACAAGCGCCTCTCTCCGCGCTTCTCAATGTTTGCAGCTAAGAAGGAAAAACCCTTTCGAATTACTAAGTTAGAAATCCCTTGCATATTAAGCACAATTTTAAACTATTTTTTAAGCACTTTAAAACCATTTCCTTAATCCAGCGATTCTTGTCTAGACAGGATCAAACACTTAACCGATATGGGAGGGCATTCCTCGAAACCCCACAAATGCTATCTGTTTTCCACTCTATTTTTCAGTTCACCCGACTCCATTCCTCCCGTTATTTTCGACCGTCTGACGTTTGCCGGCGCAGTTGAGACAGGGCGCAATTTGTTTTAATCAACAAATTCAAAAAAGGGGCACGTAGATCTCCATTCTGTGAGAAATTAAATAAACTTTGTGTTGGCCAAACAATTTGCCCATCGTCCGCCTTCGAAGCATCGTCTGCGGTTTTGACCGCCGCCGCAGCTCCAGACATAAAAAACAGCGACGAGTGTGGCAGAAACGCTGACGGCTCCCAGGACATGGACCAGGACCTTCTCGGACGTGACTGTTCGGCAAGGATAAAGGCAATGCAGCTGGCAAATCCTTTAAAGCGATTTAATAATGCACCAAGTCTGTGCACTTGCCTTTAGAAAAGCCAAGGGCATTAATTTTCCTGAGCACACAAATTTGTCATAATGAAGTCGCATTCTTGGGCGCCCAATTGGCTGCGGCTCCCTCGATTAGCCGAGTGCGCCCTGTAATCCTCAAATAATAACAATACGTTCGACAGATAAATGAAAATTCCAGAGGAAAGAACATAAATTATTTCAAAGGCCACTGATTTATTGGCTGACCACAAGAAAATGCCACAAACAAACCGGGGAAGATTGGAAAAGGAAAATTTTTTGCCGGTTTCTTTAGAGTTTTTTTTTAAAGGAAAAATCGGGCAGTCGTATTTTGTAATGCTCTTTTTTATAATATATTTTATTTTAGATACATTTTAAAGAAATAAGTGATAAATATAATAAAGCTGACTTATTCAGGTAGCTTTAATTCAAACTGTTAATCTCACTTCGGAGGCCAGGACAGAGCATTTCTGTTTCGGTCAAATTACACCTACCAGGCTGATGTATTTATTGTGTGTCCATTGTGTGTTATCAATAAAGCAAATTGAATTTTGTGCGGTGCAAAAAGTGCCACTGAGGTCGATCAAGATAAATGTCAGCCAGGGAAAAAAGCAAAATTGCCTTCAAGACAATTGTTTGCTGCTGTTTGCCATTGTTTGCGTTGGTTTGTTTTGCTCTTTGAAATACTAAAATTAAATGAATTGCGTGGATTGTGTTGTCTCCTCGCTCCCGATGACAAATGAAAGAGGTTGGGCTGGTGATTTAAGGAATCCGGCTCCCTCCCAATCTTTGACATCTTCACTCGCCTCGCCTCACAACCTGCTTATATATTTATCATCCCAGCATCCTGGCATCCTAGTGTCCCTCACATACTTTGAATGTAATGAATCAAATCGAATCGAATGGGATTCGGCTCGAATCAACTTTGTGCGCTCCGAGGCGTAAATGTTTTATGGAATGATTTATTATTCGGGGCTCTATCTGTCGGCCGGCCCTAGGCCATAAAACATGGCCCCTTATTTGTTGCTGCTACTACTATTTCTCTGCTGGTACCAAAAGGTCCGAAACGAACACGTCAAATCGATTGTTAACAACTCGGCTAACAAGAACAAATGTCGTTCGCATTGAAAAATTGTTATTTCTCCGCCTCCCCGCAAGTCTTCGTATATTTTTTTGTGATTTCCGGTGAGGTGAGGAAAAGCAATGCCAGATGGGATATAATTAATGGTGTTGCGGCGACAAAGAAATCCGAGTTTTCTTTGTTGTCCGGAATTTAATTAGTGGTCGAAGCAAATCCTTTTGAACATGGCGGCAATGGGGGCAAATGCAAACACTCCTCCTTAATGCTTTTTCCTGCCAATTTTCGTGTCGGAACTCACTTGAATTCATTAAATTAATTACTTTGATTGCGCTGAGCGTTAATTACATGCATCCACCAGTCACCAACTACCACCCACCTCGTTCTTTTATTTCCCCCCAGCACACAAATGAAATTGGGCATAAAACAATGCATTTCCTTTTGGCCCGACACCCAAATGCACATGGCTTCCTTCCGTTTCCGCTTTAGCGCCATTTCGCTCAATCCACTCGGAATCTCCTCCTGTCGCTCTCACACCGTTTCCCAAAGAGTTCAATAAACACCAAGTCCTAACGTCTGGCTCGACAAAAAAAAAGGACCCAAAAGGAGAACTTGGCCCAAGTAAAGCACACAGTGCCGCTGGGACAGTGAAATTGTTGCCTGCTTTATGTTGTCATTCCATTAATTATCGTTCGCTATTTTAACTTTTAGCAGCGCCCGCCGCCGCATCAGAACCCCGGGTGCTATTGTGCACCGTCTGCACTTTACAAATGCGAATACCTCATAACGTTGGTCAACTTTAATACCCTGTAGTCGGGAGGGACATGGGTAGGGTAGGGTTCTCTTAGAGGGAAATTTTTAAAATTTTCTTATGAAGTTTTTATTTATATATTTTATATTATAATTACTATGATTAAAAATCGTATGTATTCATATAGGTTTTCTTTTTAAGATATATGATTTTTATAAAGTTTAAAGTAGGTCGTAAATACTATATGAAAAGAAGTCTTAACCTTTGTTTTTCTGGTAGTCTTGAATTTTCTTAGCCTACTGTGCTTACTCGCTGGTTTGCCTGTTGTCTCGTTGAATTTACTCGTCGTTCTTAACGCTCGTCCAAAAATTATTTTCTTTGGTAGTTTCTTGGTATGATTATCATTATTTTATTATTTCAAAGAACCTTTTTATAAAAAAAATATATTTTTTAAGAAATATAAAACCTCATAATGGATATCACATAGTTTGAGTTCTTTCCCCTACAACAATACCTTTTGTTTTGTCTGAATTCATGTTGCTCACTTTTTTAATTTTTTCCCCGAATGCAATTTTTTTGTCAACGCCTTTTGTTTGCACATTAAATGGCATTGGCCGCCAGCGCCATATGCAATTGTCCTGGCGGATACCCCCTGTCTCTGTTCCCTTTTCCCCTCCCCACTCCAGATATTTCTCTGCAAAATTCCAATGGCTGATGATGGTCTGGGTAATGAATTACTAGCCACATGCTTTTTGTCCACCGCCCGCTGTCTCGCAACAATGACATTGCAGTTTTTAGTCGCCGCCAACAGCATCATTTCCAGCATTTTCAGGGCCGCAGACTCAGATTCAGGATCCTCCACAGGACCCCGCCGCCGCAGGCCGGCTGAATTATGCGACTTTAATTGTTGTATGGCCATGGCCACAATTTTTAAATGTTTGGCATTGAAAAATGGTTGAAATTCAGCTGGTTGAGAGATATTAAATGCAGTTTTTAAGAGGGATTTTTAATAAATTAAAAAATCATGATAAAAATCTTTAATAAATGGTCTTTAATCATAAATTATATACATGTAAGAACTTAATCATTTAAGAAGCTGTAATCGACCACCTTTAATCACTCTCATACTTGTGAAATCCTTGATAAATCCTCTTTTAGTCTTTATATCCAAGACGACCCCCTGAAAGGCCTGGCCGACAACCCAAAGTGAAAACAAATCCGCGGCTCAAATTGAGATTTTTCACTTAAGCAGCTTTTAGTGCCGCGGAAAATGTGCCAGTGCCCGAAATGAAAAATGAGTTAAAGCAGCCGGCATTCATTCATCAGGCCAAAGTGCCGAAATGAGGGGAAAACTGTAATGGGGGAGGAGGAAAGCTAGGGGCGAGAACTCATTGCCGGAGCGGAAATGTGACACGTTGTACTTGAATGCTTCGACTGGGAAAGCGTTTCCGGTTGCCGCAGAAATTAATTTCATTAATGCACGAGAAACTGGAGAAGCAAGCTGGCGGAGATGAAAGCAAAGGCGAAGCACCAGCAAGGGGAAAAATGACACAGTCCCATTAAGTTGATTCTCAGTTTATTCAAAGAACATCATCACAAAACCAGCAATTAATTTCCTATTCAAACTGCTTCTTTAGTTTGGCCAGCTGCGTGAGGAATTCATCGCGGGTGGCTCTCCTTGCCTCGAGTGCTTCCAGCGGCACCAGCTCCTCACACTGCCGGGCAATCTCCTCCAAGGTTACCTTATCGCCTTGCGTGTCTGGCGTTGCTCCATAAGTGGCACTCACGGCGGAGATTTCACCACCAAATCGCTGGAAATAATCGGCCACTCCGCCTGGAGCATTAAGGTGGGCCGTTTCCAGGGATCCCAGGAGGGCATAACGTAATCCCAAGCCCTGACTTAGCACTCGATCCACATCCGCCACACTGAGTATGCCGGAAGCCACCAGACGCCACACTTCGTTGAGGATCGCATACTGTATCCGGTTGGTGGCAAAGCCCTGGATTTCCCTCTTCAGAGTCACCGGACGCTGGCCCACGCTGAGCATCAGGGAGTGAGTGCGCTCCACTGCCTGGGGCGATGTCCAGGGAGCAGGAACAATCTCCACCAGGGGTATGAAGTAAGGGGGATTCAGCGGATGAGCCACCAGCATCTGTGAAATGGTTTCTGGGGTTATTATCAACTACTTTTGTGCTCAAAAAGCACACAGAAACCCACCTGCTGTCTCCTCTTTAGCCCCTCACTATAAAGCGATGGCATAAAGGTGCTCGTGGAACTGCCCACCACGGTGTCCTCACCCAAAAGCTCATCCAATTGGGTGTAAAGAGACCGCTTTAGCTGCAAGACCTCGGGCACGCACTCCTGGATATACAGCGCCTCTCGGGTCAGCTCCTCCAGCTTTGTGGTGACCTCGATGAGGGCGAATTGCTCTGCCGCCCTCAATTGTCCCCTCAGCGAACCCTTCTCCTCCAGACTGTGCAGATCTTTGTCCAATTCCTGCAGTGCCGTGGACAACTGACTCTCCAGGATGTCGTATAGCTGAACTCGATAGCCGGCGGCTGCAAAGAGCATCGCCCACGCTCTCCCTATCAATCCACTGCCCACGATCCCGACCTTCCGGCTGCTCATTTTGAACTGATGCGGGATGTGGAACTAAAGAGCAGCCGGAAAGTCGGGCAAAGCATTTGGGATTGGAGTAGCAACTGCAGATTTATCGCTCTCGGTTCAAGTTCAGCCAGCAATCACATCAGTCATGCGACATTTGTAGTTCATTATTGATAATGAATTGTTTATTTATTCAAATACACTGCCAGGAAAAGGGGTGAGAGTGGATTAAGCAAGGGGATTTTATACTATACATTTATATATTCTTTTATTTAATATTATAATTTATATCATAATTCTTTGATATTCTTTTGTTAATCTGAAACTTACATTACAAAATCAATTTGAATTGATATGCTTTATATATATATACAGCAATAGTTATGTCATAATAACCTCCTCTCTGAATTCTTGACAAATTAATTTAATTAATTGAGATTTAATATTCAATTAACATCAAGGAAAAACCCCTTCCCTTCCCTTCCTACACCCTCTTCTCGCAAGTCTCATTAAACTGAGTTTCCTTATCACTGCTCGCTTCTTAGCAGCCCATTAATTGATAATCCCATACTCAGTGATTTATTAAAGCTTAAGCTTTCACTTTCGACTTGAGAAAGGGGCCACTATGTATATATATACCTAAAATGGAATCGAAGTTAAGGGCTGGGGGAGGCGTGACATTCCGCCCAGCTGACAAAAGCCTGCATGTAATACTTTTATGCATATTTCGCGCATATTTTTCTGACATTGTAAGTGGCTGAGGCTGCCAGCAATAAATTATTGAATAAGCACTGCCAACAACAAGAAAAACAGCAACAGCAACAGCAACAACACCAACAGGAGCCGGAAGATGCAGAGCAAGAGAGATAGCCAGGGGAAATGGAGTTCTGGGACAGAGCAGAGTCTCGTTTTCATATGTAAACCACATTAATCATACGCCCCGTTTGCGTTTTCATTTACGCCACTGACATATGAAAAAATGTGAACGAATGAATAACAACAGCAATAACAGGAGCCGAAGAATCGGGATCGGGAAAAACTGCCAGTGGTGGTGAGGCAAGGAAAATTGGGTGGAAAAGCTGGAGAACCCCCCAAACCGAAACTGTTAGGCAGACCGGGTTAAATCAGCCATGAAATGCCATCTACACTATGGCAAGCCATAAAAAAAAAGGTTCCAGCTCAGAGGCCAGCCTGCAATATACATATTTATATATATTTTCACACAAATGTGCGTCGGCATAGAGAGATTCGTATTCGCATTTCACTTCATTGCATTTAAATGCTTGTTAATAAAAATGGAAAATGGAAATCAATGCCAGATGCAAGCGGAGAATCGTTGAAAGCGCTTTCGTTTACGTTCACGTTTACGCTGCCAAATTGCTCGTTTCCCCTGCCTCTGGACCCAATGGAGAGGAAAGTGAAACGTAAAAAATTAATCCGAGTTTCGATACGCCAATTACACGTCATATTTTATTTTATTTATTTTACTTTGCTATTTATGGATATTTATGGGAATTTCACAAAAGGCCCACACCCACTGACCAGTTCAGAATGTATTTTTAATTGCAAAGGGGGTGTTGGTAGAAAAATATGAATGGCTTTTAAAAATTATATTTTTTTGATTTCAGGCTTAAATATTATACAAAACTGGTTCTTAATTAAAATATTTATCTACTAAAGAAAAGCAAGACAAATTTCAAGACCTCACAATTTAAATTGTAACCTCTTTTATTAAATTTTCCTTACTAACCTTGAGGATATGTACAAATGTATAGTTAACCACTTCCACTTGGTCTAAAATCGAAGCTAATCTAATTAGAAATCCCTGGGCCATGTTTAAGCTATCGCATTCCGTTTTCAGCTTCACCCAACAGCCACTGCCAATCAAATGCGGTCAACTGTCACAGCAGCAGAAATCAAAATCACCAGCAAACAAAAAAATAAAATAAAAACAGCAGCCGTATAAAAAAGGAGGCAACCTCAAAATCAATTAATTTTATTGGCCATCTTCCCGTGCCCTTGCCGGCATCACCGTTCGTGTGCGGAAAACTGAAATGTCATTGTGGTGAAAAACTATTTCCCAAACAGAGTGCAATTCCCCGTTTATATCGTCCTTTTTCGTGCTGTCACTTACGGCAAGGGTATCATCAGTTTGCCATCTTCAGACAGGTTTGTAATGAATTGAATATATTTTTAAGGGTTTTTGGAATAAGAAATGTATAAAGAAACTTGTGGAAACATATTTTTAAAGGTCTTTTAATGATTTAATTTTAATTACTATTACATTTCATTATAAAAGGTCTTTAAATGCATATTTTAGATAAGATAAGTAGCATTCGTTACTCATAATTGAATAAAGTTATATTTCCTAATTATTATCAAAGAAATCTGGAAGTGACATCTTAAAAACTCATCCATTTTTAAAAGAAAACATAAAGAATTTATAAGCAGTTATTTTACAGCTCTAAATAACAAAATAATTATATAAAATATATGAAAATAGGTCAAGCTGTTTTCTATATATTTTATAATCCTTAAAAAAACAATACAGACTACGAATTAACAAGTTTTGTGCTGTATTTATCACATCATAACCAATCTTATTAAAACAAAAGTAAGGGGTATTACCACGTCGTTAAGCCATTTTGCAGACCATTTTTTGTGTATTGTTTGGTCATTGGGCCGAATCTAAATCTGAGTCTATCTCGTCTCTGACATTGACAAAAGTGCAAAGGATTAAAAGTTGTACACGGGGCCGAACAAAGGCCATTGAAAGCTAACCGCATAGATGCTACACACGCTCACTGAGTCTATTTTTTACCTTTTCTGCTTTTGTAGCCACCGCACTGAGGAATTGAAGTCACGTAGTTTGTGTGCAAATTTTTTGCTCCTCAGTTCGCAGGGGGAAATGGTCCGTGCTCCGTGTCCGTGTCCGTGTTCGGTGTTGCGACCGCAACCCTGGATACGGATGTACGGAATGTACGGAGGTCAGGGGAAGTACGGTCCCTTTTTTGATTTGGTTATGTTGCTAAATTTAATTCTTGTTTAGCCGCCGCACTCTCTGATTAAATTTAGCCCCCGACACTTACGTGATTTCAATGCGTAATTTATGCCAATAAGCCGGCGAGTCAAGTCCATATGGCCGGGTCGGGGAGAACGCAACCCGAAACCCGGAGTCTGCCAAACTTTTAATTAGTTTAGTGTCAACCGAAAAGTGCTGGGTATTCATTCTCTATGTATACACAAGTATATGCTCCGGCTCCATAGGCTGTTTGAGTAGGTGCCAAATAGCAAACATTCTCGGGAATTCACGGATTTTGAGATCCAGAGATTGCGATACTCCGAGATCCCACAGATAGCCGCGCTCACGTGTTAATGTCTGTTTGCTCGCCTCAAAATTGTTGAATGCCATGTGCGATGTATGTAAGCGCCCTCCTCTGTGTCCACAAGGCTTAGATTGTAATCGGGGCTCGGTTGCCTTGGCCACACACAACACACACACTAGTCACTCGTCACCCGTGACCTCCTCCGCAGGAGAGATGCCTGCCGGCCTCATGCCTCGATTTTCCCATCCAATTAACTTGATGTCGTCGCAGTTCCTACCGCTGTGAGGTGAAAAGTTGCGGCCAAATCAAATGTGCCAAAGCATGGCAAAGTCGCGTGACTGTCAACAAAGCGAAATCTCCGACAGTACGTACTATATAGAGTAAGTCCTGGCCACCATAGTTTACCTTTGAATACTCTTAGCAGGACACAGAGATAAAGGATAGCACAGCTTTATTTAAGCCGGAATTATATGATTATTACGAGCAAACAATATAAATATTTACATAAAATAAAGCATTTATCAAAAACACGACCTTCTCCCTGCAAAACCCCTTTAAAAATCTAAAAAAAAAACCTCATAAAGCTAGACTCCTTTCTATCACTTGACCCTCAACCTCTGGTCAACCACTATTAAATTCCAATTATCCCACAAATAGGGCATACGATCTTCAATATTTTGCGGAAATAAATGTCTCGGCTTCCCCTTCTCATTTCCTTTGCGTTTGTTTTTACTTCTGTGGCTGGACTCTCTTTGGCGTTCGTTTGCTGGCTTTCAGCCCAATTTAATAGTTTTTCGATTTGTTGAAAAGCGAATGCCAAAGCATAGAAAATAAATTGTCACAGAAATGCTGGCCAACTTGCCCAGCTGGCTCTCATAGCTCCTCCCTGCATTTAACCACAAAAACCCAAGCCAGAGGGGATGGGTCAAAGGGCGGCGGCAAAAGAGCCAAAAGAACTAAAGGAGGGGGAAGAGGAACTGAGGCAAGACAGGCAGAAAGGCAAAGTTTCCTGCAGGAGCCACTCGACAAGCAGCGGCGACAGGCTCCTTGGCCTTATCTTTATCAGTCTCGGGAGTGAAAAAGCGCAGCGATGTCCTTGTCGTCACATATCGAGTGCAAAAAGTTCGACGACTTGGCAGCGTCCGACGACACCAGAGATTCCGGAAAACCTCGAAGCGAAGACACCAAAAGAGTACAGGGAAAAAAATACTATTATTATTAATTTTTAAAAACTATAGTTAAGCTAAGATTAATTTATTATTTTACATTTAGCATTTATTTTCCCCAATAACTTAATTTATTTCAATATAAATTAACCAGGATTTAATTTTTCTCTCACTGCACACAAAGCAACCCCTCGAAAGCCCTCTACTTCCTTTTGTTGAAGCCTCAAGTGAAGTTGTAAATAACTTGAGCTTGGACGGGAAATGGAAAATTTTCAATTGAATTCATTGCGTTTTGATTGCACACCGCCATAAACCCACACTCCACAGATAATTATCAACTTAATAAAAAACCAACTAACTGTCATTTAAAATGCCCCATAAAATCGCATAAAAGCGCATAAAGTGCCTCGCACACATCGCTGTCGCACTCATCGCAGCAGCTGGTTGTAAATATGCCCGAGTCCTGCGCTGCACTCAATGAATGAAATGTGTGCACAATGTTGAAAATAGTTGTGACACCCTTTTCCCCTTTCTTGGGGTTCCTTCAGCCCTTAATATGTACTTCCCCCCGGTTGTTATTGCCTGTTATTGTTGCTGTTCTTACGGCTGGCAGGACATGCATGTTGCGAGCGGTGAAACAGCTTCCGCTTATGTGGACAGCACTACAGCATGATAAATGGATGTTTGTAGTCCTTAAAAATGCTAGGAAACACGGGAGTGCATACAGAAAATGTGTTTTGGAGAAAGTGACATAAATATAGAAGGAAAGTAAGACCGACAGAAGAGAAATGCTTAAAGATATCAATTAACAAAAAATTCATAAAATATTTAACTTCAAATTTAAGTCCAAGTTTCATAGCACCCAGCTTAAGTTTATTAACTACTAGTATGTTATCTTCCGCCAGATGGCGTCTATTGGTTGCTCATAATCAACAAGCGTTACCAGACTATTCGTTCATGTGACTTGAGTGACCAAAGTTGCCAGATATTTCGCTCATGAACATCCAATGCTGCCCATTTCACGCATGTTTAAAAAATTAACACGGACAATTCGGATGATTAAAAATAAAATTAAGAGCAATAACAATAACTCTTATCATTCTTAATATTATTTGCTATCGAGCCATACATATTTAAAAAAAATTATATTAATAGTATATGATGAATAATAATAATAATTTTAAAATATTTAATAAATAATTAAAACATTTTAATATTTTTGTTTATTCCACTATATATAGATTCAAGACACTGTCGCATTATCGTATTACAAATAATATAAATAATTTTAATATCGTTGTAAGTGAATTTAATATATTTATTTTAGTGTAGAATCGAAAAGCTTAAAAACAGTTTTTAAAAAAACTAAATTTATAATAATAATAAATGCTTGGAAAATAGCTATATGGGCAACGCTGTTCATGTCTTCCAAATATCAGGTTTGAAGGAATATTTTAATTAAGAAATAGTCCCTTATATATCCCCAATAATTAAAAACGTTTTAATGTATTTTGATTCAGTTTAATTTGATTTATTATTCCATTTTTCCAATTACGCCACAACCTGCAAACAAAATACAAACAGGAATGAGTTAAATATTTTCTAAACTATAGTAACAAATTTTATATTTGAAATGATTTGATCAGGTGGGGAATCGTCAAACAGCAAGGTCTATCTCAGTTAAATGTGTACGGACGAATTTTCCTCATTTCAGATAAAAAAAAAAATAAACAGAAAGTGGATTATTTACCTTGGCAGTTTTTTAATCCAAAACTCGGTTAAACTATCAAAGAACATCTAGCTTTGCGAAGACAATCTGAAAAATAATAAAGAATACAAATTAGTTTATTGATAATAAAAATCAAATGAGACAAAAGCTCATTATTTAAAATAATAGATCAGGTGGGGAATCGTCAAACCGCATAATTTATCTCAGTTAAAAATTTACGGACGAATTTTCCTCATTTCAGTTAATTATTAAAGCGAAATAACTTGATATTTACCTTTGTATTAGATTCATCAGCATAAATAATCTCTTCTTATGATGTCCACAAGCTGAAATAGAAGAAATTCACATCATTAGTATTTTAATATTCAAAAGTCATAACTTTCGTATTGGAAAGATTGATCAGTTGGGGAAAGAAGACATTTAAACAACAGCATTACGTTTATCTCAGTATGAAAATCCACTAAGGGATTTTTCATCATTTAAAATAAAGTCTAAGGGAAATTATAATTATAAAAAAATAAATATTTACCTTTTAAATATATGTTTAGGTTGATCAGCATTTAAAGACTCCCGAAATACGAGCTGTAAATAAAGAATCTCATTAAATAAACCAGCTTAAAGTGATAACTTAAATTAAACCAATTAAATTTGTAAAGCGTTTGAGTTCAGACAGGGAAAGTGAACAGCACGGTTGTTTTAGGGTTCTACTCAGAAGAGGGAATCCTGAGTAAGGAATTATATCATCAGATCAAGCGCTTTTCAAATTATTGTTACTACAAATTTATATTCAATTTACCTTTTGGTGATTTCCATAACAGCTACTTTTTGCAAGATTCCCAGATTTAAAATATTACTTATGGAAAGATCTGCAAATAAAGATATGTATAGTTAGCAATCTGCTGTAAACAAAATTAAAAGCTTTATGTGCTTTTATTATAATCAGACAGGGAAAAGTGGACAGCACGGTTGTTTTAGGGTTCTACTCAGAAGAGGGAATCCTGAGTTAGGATTATATCATCAGACGCTGTACAAATCCAGATAACAAGAAATAAATGCTTACCTTTTCAGTTAGACAGCAACTCGAATTGGAAATACCCACAGCATCATACCATCTGTAATAAAAAAAACAAGAGACCATTAGCAAAACTTCACTTTCATAGAGAAAACATTCTAATTTAGAAGAAAATCAGCTTCAAAAAGTTTGTAACATGTGTAATTCTAATGAACTATACTAGAAGTAACATCATACAATATTGTTTTAAACCATAAAAATTATATATGCTTACCTTCAAAAAGTGAATGGAATGATTGGTTGATGGAAGAACCTAGAGTTCACAGATCTGTAAGAAAATAAAAAAATATTGTTAGCAACAATATTAAATAATTGTTAAATAATATGCTGCTTTTATTTTATGTATCAGAAAAGTTTCTCCGCATTTTCTACTCAGTAGAACGAAAGTTAATAGATAAAAGGTATTCATCATACAAACAATGCAGCATATTAAAAAATCATTTATTTAAGACTGACTTACCATGCTGGAACTGAAGAACACTTTAAGCGCCTCTTTAAAATCAGCTTTCATAACCTGCAAAATATATTAAAAATAATACACAGTTAGTACATTTTCAATAAATGAACATTTATAAAGGTAAATTTTTAAGTTCAGTTGCAAAAATTGCAGCCATGGGGTTTTTAATCACGGAAATCGTACGGTAATTACTGTCATCACTAAAAAGGTTAATAAAGTATAGGAAAAGTTTCCTACCTCATGTGGCCTTGCGGGTTTTAAAAACGATTTTCCTTCCATAAGAGGAGCACCTAAAATAAAATAAATTAAAATTAATTAGACACTCTATCTGCTGCAAAAATTGCAGCCATGGGGTTTTTAATCACGGAAATCGTACGGTAATTACT
>JAEIIJ010017724.1:0-24294 GCA_018904815.1 Drosophila ogumai | reverse complement strand
CGAATATTTAGGATCATTAAAATATATGTTTTTTTAAATTTAAAATCAACAATACGTTTTATAACGCTTTCAAAATGATTAAAAACTTTTGTAAATAAAATATTGTAGTAGAAACTAGTTTAATCATATTTTAAGATCAAACTAAAAGATTTTTAAAGTGTACTATTAGAAGGGGTGTCACTGAGCAGGCACAAAGCTTATCCTGTGAATTAACCATGACCAGCAGCTGGGGCCCAGCTGTTGCCTAGTTGGTGCTACGTGACGTCAGCTGCTGGTAAGTTATGAATTATAAATTATAATTCAACTTAATTAAATGCACACACATACACCCATAAATATTCGTATATGAAAATGCGGATATTTTTGCTGCAATGCCTTAATTTATGTGTACGAATTGCAGTTAATTAACCCGCCAGCCGAACTTTATTTAATTTGGCCATCATTTGCTTTCCATTTCGACGGGAACCGCAAAAACCCATAACAAAGCATCAATTAGCCATAAATTCTCATTAGGCACAAAAGTACTTCCATAAATAAGGGACTGGTCAGGAGGGGGAATAACCAATCCAGCCAGCAGTTGTAGACGAAAGCCATCGCTCAGGCGAAGGCGGCAAACCGAATATAATTTCAGGCACTTCACACGCCACAAACATTACGACAAGCGGCCAAAATTGAAATACTATGATTACTGGGGGTACACTAAAAGAAAATTCAATTGATTATTATAAATTATTAAATAATATAAATAAAAAATAATAATAAATAAACATATTTAAAAATTTTCTAAAAAATTGTCATATACTTGCATTTTACTTTATTTCGCTTTAATTTTAGAGAGAGTTTTGCCATCTTTTTCACTAGCTTTGTGTGCCCGTATTTTTTATTTTTTACAAAAAACAATTAAAATAGTGTGCCAGTGTTTTTTTTTAAATTATAAACCTGTCTACAAAAATTTTGTTATATTTTATTTATACCATTATTATGGTATATAATAATATTCTTAATATTCTTATTCTTATTCTCTTAAATAAAAATTAAATAATACAAAATTCAAGATTCGTATTAAAATTCTACATTTTCTCTCAGTGCACTTAGAGCATTTGAACAAAGACTTCCTTGGGTGGCTAAGGCTGATCATACTCCTAACAATTACAATTATTTTTCGTAGTTCTCGCCCGACTGGCCAACATTGGTGGCTGCGACGCATAAAAATCGCAGCTGTCAGTTCAAAAAGCCAAAAACTTCAGCAACAGCATCAATTTTCCACACGCCAGCGAATTTTTGCCCCACCAATCTGGCACACACACGCGGCACACACACATTACACACACACACACACACACACTCAATCGAGGAAGACATGTGAACGCAATTTTCACGTGCAAACTTTGCTCTTCCAAAAGGCAACAAACAAACGAAGCAAATAAACCAAGTGAGATGTGTGGGAGGCAATTGATTTATCCGAACTTGGGATACACTCTCAGGGGAGACAAAACTAGGTGTTAGTTGTGGGTAGGTGGGGAAATCACGTCTTGGCTTTCAAGGATATTTATTACAACGAATGGCGATTAATTTGAATGAATTGATCAAGGAATTAAGAGGTGGAAATCTAGGATTTATGGGGAATTTTTGGGGATATCTTCTTCAATTTAAATTTAAATATTAAAAGGTATTGTTTATTTTTATGTTCAATCTTTAAGGAGTTAAACCTTTCTGCAGGGCATCTTCCTAAAGCAAGTGTAGCAATGCGGCAACGTGGCATAAGTTGGTGCAAATAAAGTAAAGTAAGCTGCACAATTTTATTTCGTGCGTTCGGGAGGGGGAGACATTCCTGGTGGGTGGAAATTCGGGGACGCTTCGGGTGCTGCCAGCTAATCTCAACAAACAAAGCGTGAAACTAACAATTCTGCAAATACAGACAAAACCGCAGCCCCACCACCCGCACACAGAGACAGGCGAACGGGGGGTTGACTGAGAAGCTCGCTGTAGGGGTGTCTGAAGAGGGGGTGTCTGGAGAGCGGGTGTCTAGCAGGGGCGTTGGTAATAAGGGCAGGGGAGAGAAAAACTTTGTCTTGCTCATTCGCGGCCCAAGATGAAACTTTATTTCAGCGTGTGGCAGAGAGCTACGGCCATCGAATTTATTTTCATGTCAGAGAACTGAAAGCGATGTCTCCTATTTCCTCATTTTTTTTTAGCTGACATTAATTTATTTATTTCATTAAAAGTTATTAAGATTAAGATTTAAATAAAAGATACAACATTTCTTAATTATTTTTATATTTATTTTTTTTAAATATTAAGATGCACATTTTTAAATTTTGAGAAGACTTTTCATGACTTTTTACATTTTTAAAATGTTTATTTTTCGTTTTAATGTTTATGTTTAATTTTTTATTGTATTATTTGGTTTATTTAGTAAAAATAAAATAATTTTAAAGTATTTTAACCTAAAAATAATTTAAAAACAATGAAAAGTACAAAAAAAAAAAAAAAAACTATTTAAAATTTATATTCAAAATAAGCTTATAACACTTTATAATTTTTTATCATTTTATTTTATCCATTTTAATCCTTGAACATTTTCAATTGTCCCATCTTTAACTCACATCCCCCTTGGCATCACTGTCTAAACACTCCCTTCCTCTCTCAACACTTCCCCCCCCTTTTAAGCTAGTCGCATTTAGAATTGGCGTTAAATTGGCAAAAGGCGATGGCTAAGCAAATAATGAACTTGCTAATTTGCCATGGTTTTGCCATGGTGGCGCTACCCACAACGTTTCGCTACTTCCGCTGCGTGCAACATGGCGTATGAGCGATGTGCGGGCATAAATTACGCATACGCTGCGTTGCACATCTTAAGCGCGTTAAAGCATCTTGAACCGCTGGCCCAAGTGGCCAACGACAGGCAGGCAGGCAGGCAACCTTGGCTAGCACAAGCAACAAGCGACTCAGAGGCTAAGCTCTAATTTTCTCACGTACTTGTAAATTTTGCGGAAAACCGCAACAAATTCACTTATAAAAGTAATCTAGAAAGCGCGTACGCAACCGGAAGCACGAAAAGGCGCGGGAAATACAGGAAAAATCCAAGCTGAAAAGGGGGGTACGGAGCGGCGACGAACACAGAAACCTAAAAACGGAAAACGGAGCGAGGAAAAAAAGGAAACAAAAAGCGCACAAAACTCGTCCTCGTCGCCGTTGTCGTTCGTCGTGTAAAGAATTGCGTTTGTCGCGACACGGCGACAACTTTTGCCACCGCGACGTGGCTTGAACCGAAAGGGGGGTATGAATGGTATGAAAAGGACGAAGGACTAAGCTTTAAGCGGCCTCCACTTTATCACAGATTTAAAACGAAATGAATGTAAGCACATTAAATGGCTTGGACTCGGGCCGGGTTGGAGCTTCTATTAAAGGTTCTTCATAGCCAAGGACTAGAAAAGATTTGGCCCTCAGGGGAAGACAAAAAAATTTAGGGGAGGAGGAAGTAAGAGAGGGTGCTGCCTTGTTTGCCTTGCGAGGGGTGGCAAATGAAAAAGTTTCCAAATGCAAAGTTAGTTTATGGAGAAAACAAAAAAGGATTTAATTGGAGAGCGATTTGTTGGGCGGTTAAGAACAAGACAAGTTGCTCTTATCATTTTGCTTAATTTACGAACCATTTTGGGTGAAAAAAGGGAAGCCAGAAGCCAGAAGCCAGCCAAGACCATAGGGATTCCAGAGAGATGTAAAACAGAAATTAAATTAACCATGAAAATAGCTTGCCAAAGTTTTGTAGTGTTTAATTGAATTTTGTAATATAAGCTAAGCTTAAAAAGTGTTACTACTCGTAAAAGTACTTACATTTTGTGAATAAATCTCTTACAATATTAAATTAAATAAATACCTGGAAGTCCAGTGTTTATTTAATTTAAAAAATACATTTTGCCCTTCTTACAAGCAAATTAAATTAATTATTTCACTAAATTCCACAAATTGAATACACTTATCTGAGGCAGAAATAACTCTAAATCACTCGACAAGTTTCGGCTTATATCTGTCAAAAAGTTTTCGATTTTTAGAAAAGTTTTAGGCCGCTTATCTGGGCTATTAGGCTGAAATGCCATTTGTTGTGGCTTCCTTTTGTGTGGATTATAAGGCTCCTACCCTCTTTTCTTTTTCTGTTAATTTCTTTGATATCCTGGCACAAAGGCAGGCTTTTTCAGCCACTGGTACTTTTACTCCCAACAAATGAATATTAAATAACCTGATAAAGTTCTGTTCCAAATTATTGCCCGCAGCACGACCTCGGAAAATTCTCTCCCTGCCACATCTGCAATTAGAAAAACAACTTTATTATGCTGTTGAACATTCGTTACAAGCGTTGAAAGTCTGAAAGTCGGTCGCAACAAATCCAATTTTCGGCAGCGCCAAAGAAGAAAAAAAGTTAAATTATCAAAAGAAGAAAATAAATTGTAGCTTGGGCATAAAGTTGGTTGTCTGCGGGAAAGGCAAGGACAATGTCAGGATGTAGGATAGACCAAAAGCCCATTTTCGCCGCCTCCCCTGCAGCTATGTGTCACAATTTTCCGGGGACGGATACCCCATCGTTATTAGCAGCCAAAAACAGGGAAAGTTTCTCTCAGCCTCTCTCACGAAGCTATGCTTTTAATAAACTTTTACTTGGCATTTGCCATTTGGCATTTATGCAAATTGCAAATACAAAAACACACGGGAATATTGAGTGGAAGGGCGGCCAATAACAACAAATTTCAATTATGCCATCAAATCTATTTAGGTGTATAAATATTTGGGCATTTTCCGGTTCCCCAACGCTACGCTTGGTCTCGCCGGAATTGTGGCGTGTAATTTACAGATTTTCTTGTTAAGATTGTGGCCAAAGTTCTCCCCATCTCCTGCTTTTCCTTTACGCCATTGTTCGTAGTTTTTTGGGCCCTCGAGAAGGCCATAATTGGCCCAGTCAATAGGCGGTATATATATACATTCTCTTGCACATAAATTTCCCACTGAATATTTTACAACTCATTGCTGGTGTTTGCATTTGTGACTGCCTTAAATTCTGGCTTGATTTGATTTCATTTCAATTACGAGTCGAGTCGAAAATAAGCTCTACAGAGACCCCAGAGACTTTTTCAAGTTCATTAACAAAGAGGGAGCAGGACTTGGGCCTTGAGTGTTGGCCAAATTAATCAATTATGCGAGTGTGTGTGGCCTTCGTGGGTCCTTGTGCCGCCTGGCAATTTGGTTAATTAGTGAAAATGCTAACAATAAATGAGGGCTTGACAATGGCCAGGGGTTTTTATATAAAAATAATATAGGGGAATTGTTTTTCTCAGTTGGGAATGTAAATAAAAATGATATATTTCCCTAATATTTTTATATTATTTTTATTTGAAGTTACCTAGTAAATATCTTCTCTTATATACAACTTCCTACGTAAATTTTATCCTCGCTTCGACACTGATCCATTACTGAAACACAAACCAACTTGATTAACTAAATATTTAAGTAAATATCTCTAAATATCTCGAGTTACCCATAAGTACCATATCTCTGTCCAAAAACACTCCAAATCGCTTTTGGCCACTCAAGGAAATCAATCATAGCCACACTTGGCCATTCTTTTTCACATTCCAAAGACTGCCCTCCCATTTGCCAGGATATGTTCTATGGTTGTCCTGAAGTGCCTGGGTCATTTACTTTATTGATTACAACTTTCTCTTGTTTCCCATAGCAAATACAACACAAAAATACAGAAGGAAAAAAATAGAAAAGCGTAGAGAAAACAACAGCAATTTGAGTTAAGCGTGGCCAAGGATATATCCACCATAACTGGCAGGATATTCCCACCAGATGAGACCAGGGGAGAGGGTATAGTATCCCCCACACAAAAAGTTGCCACAAATGTAGCCTTGATTAAAGCCGCTTTATTCCGGCTGAGGGATAAAGGCCTGGTCTGCCTTTTGTTATGTTTTGTTTTTTGTATTTTTTTTTTTATTATTTTCCGTAATGTCGGCGAATGCATAAATAAATTTTCAATTCACTTGCATGTCTGGACAATCACTACAAATAAATAAAGCGTAAACCGAGATCAGAGAGCACACCGAGAGCAGCATAAAACTGTCATAATTCATGAAGTTTATCATTTGGTTGCTGGCTTGTGTTTTTATATATTTATTTATTTGTCAGAGGGGGCACCCAAAACGCATTTGTGTCAATTTAAATTTATGTAAACATAAAATGGCCAACCAAAAAAAAAGAGAAGACAAAAAAAATAAGGAAGAGGAAGTCGTCCTGTGTGAGAGATGTGGTCCTTTTACTTGGATATCACATTTTTCATTCGCTTTATGGTACTCTTTTTGTTCGGGTAATGAAGGTTTTTTTGTTGTTAATAATAAATTTATTTTTTTTGAATTATTATTTTATGTGATTTGAGGTTAATTTTCAAAAAAGAAACTAGAAAGTATTGGTATCTGGAGTTCTTGTAACAAATTATTAAGGAATAATAACTAGTAACTAGGGAATATCTGGGATTAAAATAAATATTATCTAATAGCTATTAACTTTCACCTGGTAATATGTTGAAAATAAATATCATATTAAAGTTCCCAAAATATATAAGAAATAATAAAAAGTTCTTTAACAAAACAAACCTAATTAAAACCTTAAAACCCCAATTACCAAGAACATTTACCAAGCAAACCCTTAAGAAGGGCATCCAAAAATCCTTAATCAAAAAGCCAAAAAAAGCCCGCCTTCATGGTTATCCTCTGGCGCGACTCCGACGGCTCCTTTTCCTCTTTATGATTTAATGCGCGCGGCACGCCGTGACGTTCACTTAGGCATGGACAACACAATAAAACTCCACAACAGCCAGAGGAATATCAATATGGGCAGGGACACGCAACGGGAAGACGAAGGGCAGCAGGCCAGCCGGATACGCTTTTCTGGGCCGCCTGCGCACTTTTGACATTTCATTATCCTGTTAAGTATTCAAAAGTCAAGCAAGCCCAGGCACCGGACGAGGACATGAAGAGGGACACAAACGCAGGAAAAGAACAGAAACAGGAATGGGCATGGGAATGGGAATGGGAACAAGAGCAAGGGGAAGGACATGTCTGGGCCATGGCCAGGACATTGGCCCCTCATCCCGAACAGGTCCTGCTGCGTTACCAGCTTATCATTTATGCCAAACGCGTACTTTTTGGCTTTTAGTCGCAGCTCCTTGGCTCCTTCTGCCATTTGTTTTGTCTGCCCGTAATGCCATGCGGAATTGCCTTTGTGTCCTTGCCGTTTATGACATTGTATTCGAATCTCATCTTTGTGTGTGTGTGTGGGTGTGGGTGGTGTATAAATTACATTACATAACAAGCAATATAACAAACGATAACAAACACCTTGCCGCAGCCACAACAAACACACATCCAGGGAGCAACAAGGAAATGACAATGATCAAATATGAAAGGAAAGGTGCCACAGGAACAGCAGGAGTAGTACGAAAAAGAAAAGGAAAACAATTTCATAAAAATGTTTCAACGACTTCGATTTGTTGGAATCAGCTTTATGGTCTGTCATTTGTTTATGCCAAATGTTAATGATGGTTTCGATATCTTGCCTGCTTGGGTGGTTACTATGAAGGACAGATATGGGTTTCATTGTTTTTGAGAAATTAATTAGGAGAATTATTTAAAGCTGAAAGTACTTAAAATCTGTTATTAATTAATAAAAGAACAAGTTTTTAACTCAAAATCTAACCACAAACACAATTTTAGCATCATAAATATTAATTTTTAAATTGTAGTTTCCTTTGGAGTGTTAATATGGATTTTAATATTGTTTCTTAAACTTTTTTGTTTGTAAAAATATGTTTCTTTGTTTTTATTTTTATAAAAATATTTTAAATATTTACTTGTCAATTTATGCCCACTCAGCTTAAATAATTACATTAACCCCAAAAAGCCAATTAAAAATCGTTTAAGCAACTCAATTTAAGTACTTTTTTAGTTCTTTTCTTTTGATAAATGTCAAGTAAAATTAAATTATTTTAAAAATATTTAATCTCCCTATTATAATTTAATTATTAAAAAAAAATATTAAATCTCTACATTTCAACCTCCTTTTCGTTTGAATTTAATTTGAATCCTTTGCACTTGAGCACGTCTTAGAAAAAATCCCTAATTGTCCTTAGACTCGCAGTCAAATCAGTAAATCGATTGAGCCGCAAAAAGTCCATTAAAATCGTCATCAGAGAAATCTTCAGCTAAATAGTGCTCTTGAGCAATTTATTTGCACACAGTCCACTGGCCTTAAGTCCCTGAATCCCCGAGATCTATGTCTCTCTGGGCAGTATCTCAATAAAGCAATCAGTGCCACCTACCGGGCCACTGAAAAGTGTGCGTATGTGTGTACTCGCAATATAAATTCCATTTCATTTCATTTTCCTTGCAGGCAGGTGGGCAGGATCCAGGAGCAGGAGCAGGAGCAGCCAATGCAACCTGCACAGCAGACATCATTAGACGTGAATAGCAACCACACGTGAGTAACTTAGGGGCCTTTGGCGCCCACGGACAAACACAGACTATATCGACACTATATATCTCGGACATGTGTCGGCCATCAACTTATGCAATCAACGATTTGGCTTTGACCGGGGCAAAACTTTACTGAGACTGAGACTGCGACGGAGTCTGAGCTGGTCGCCGTCGGGTGCTATGTAAACTAGGACCAAAGACGATGGCGATGGCCCAAGGAGCCGGAGGAGCGGCCCGAACAAATGTTTATTTAAGCATAAAGCCACGTACGCCCTAGTACATATACACAACATGTGGAGCACTGGGAAAAATTGAGGGGTTTAAAAAGAAAAGTAGAATTTTATTTAAAGTTTTAGATAGAATTTTAATGGGGAATTAAATTACGTTTTCAATTTATTTTTATTTTATAAAATTATTTTTTTTATAAAAGTATGCATTGAGGTTTCTTTTAGCTAGCAAACTCAGTGGAAGATTTTTTTTTAGATGTAAAATATTGCTACTTAATTTTATAACCCCATTTTGGGTTTTTAAAAAATCTGTGATTTTTTTAGCACCCCATTCAAATATAAAATATAATTTAATATAAATTAAATATACAAAATAATTATATAGAATTAAATTCTTTTCTCCCAGTGTACACATACTGTTCTTTAGTGTGTGCGCTTTGGAGCTATGTACTTAGGCACAGCTGTACTTGCAGTCCGTGCTTGGTAATTACATACAGACTACGGGGCCAGGAGTCCTGCCAATCCGCACTTTGTCCTCGTCCTTCGCTCCTTTCCGCCCCAACCCACTCCCCCTCCGCCCCCCCTCCCCCAGATGCTCCTTGGGGCTGCTGGATAAATATTTGGTTTAACCTTTTTCCTTTTGTGCGGCTTTGGCTTCGTCGTCCGCTTTGTATTTGCCTTTGGTTTTATGGCAGCGCCTGTGTCACTATTTCATTTCGATTTGAGCCGAGTTTGCCGCAGTCCTTAGCCAGATTTGTATCCTTAATTTATTTGTTTGCGATTTCCCTGATATTTTGTAATTGAGTTTTTCCTCCTCTCTTTTTTTTTTAGCGCTGATGAGGGTACAGAAAAAATGACAAATGTTGAGAGTTGGCTAAGAATAAAAAAAAAAACAAGGCGAAACTGGAAAGGCAAACTGTTGATATTCATTGGACAGGACACGTTCACAGTCCAGGATATATTTATACCGTGTTCGTGTGAGTTCAAGTTTCAAGGGAAATGTGTCCCCTAGGGAGGCAGCAGCAGGGGGAATGTAGGAAATACTCAGCGTCTTAATTTATCGTTATGAATGAATCACTTTGCGTTAGACTCGGCGACTCTTCTTGGAAGGACACGTACCTCTGGCGACAGGATATACTTTTGACTTAATTTGATTTCACCCGAATGAATTTCAATTAGCTTCAAATGAAATTTACGCTACGTTAAGTGAATCGTAGCAAGATAAAAGGCTTTTTCCAGCTAGTTTGGGTGACATCTTAAATGGGAGGGAAATTTCACTGTCTTCTTTGGCCTTAGATTGATTATGATTTCTATCTGATCTAACACAGGGATTTACTTAGTTCAGCCCCTCTTTTCTCATTGAGTCTTTGTTAAGCACCGACACTTAACCGTGTCGAGCTGGGATTTATAGAGCTCCCTGACCTCACTCTACACATCCTTCAAAAGGAGATACCTTATATCCTTGTTACTGGCACAGTTTGGCTGTTAGTTTTCCTCCTGTTTTTGGCCCCCAAAGTTGATTGATTTCTGTTCTAGGGCCAGTCTAAGCCCACCCCCTCGCTAGTCTGACAGTATATTGACGAGCAGTCATAAATAAAAACACTCAGATATTCATGCCAATGATTCCTAGTATTTTTTTTTTGTCTGTTTTCTCTGTTGTCTGTTGTTGTTCATTGAGAAAAGCCTGCGGCAAAATACCCTCATACCACACACACAAATTGTATCACTTAGTAAGGGTATGTAGGCTACAGTTCCCTATTTGTTTGTTACACAACAAGAAATTAAATTGAAAATTATACTGAATGTTTTGTTTTTAAGCTTAATTTATGCTCAGGTTATATTTTTTTCAAGAACCTTTTTTTAGTAATTAAAACAATAGCAGTTCGGGCTTAAAAGTGTGGTGAAATATTATTTACAACAAATAACAGTTTTAAAATCATTTGAAATGCAGCTTAAAAGTATGCCACAAAATACATAAATACTTTTAAAAATATTTTAAAAATATTTTATATTTATCTCATTTTTAGAAATACCAATTATCTTTATTTTTCCCAGTTCATAACAGTTTCCATTGTTGCATGTTGACGTTGCCTGGTTTTGATCCATTTGCAGTTGGAGGCATGAATAGGAGTGGGTTTCGGGCCACGACTCCCTGGGAATCCTGAGCGTTTTGTTGATGATTTGCAGGTTCTTGAATAATTGATGGAATGACAGTCTTTCGATGTGTCAGCATTGTTGTCACGCGTTGTTATCATTCCGATGAGAGGCCTCAACAGCCCGCCGATGATGGCGTTCATCATCATTATTATATTGTCATCGTTGGCATCCTCCTCCAGAGTGTGTGTGTGTGTGTGTGTCATGTTGTATTTTGTGTGTGTTTTGAATAATAAGATGCTAACGTTGCAATACATCCGCTTACACACGCACACACCCCCCACACCCACTATGCGGCTTATGAATGATGAGCAGTCAAACAATCAGCTTTGGCCCCGCCAGAGAATCAGGATTTATACTGATTTACACATAAAAATAGGAAGGATATCCGAAAAGCTGTGGGGCTAATGCCTTGCCCATTATGCTCAACTTCAAAAATTAAACAAGATTAATTTGTTGGCTCATTTAAAATGGCTTAACAATATCATTAATTTCCAGAGACCGGAAACCAGAAACCAGAGTAAACATATTCAGGCGGACAAACATGGCTTAAAAAACGCTTTAAAGCCATCGAATTATGAGGGGGTGTCTGCCTTTCTGTCTTTCTGTCTGTCTGTCGGATCATTAATCAATTTGCGGGGTAAATGGCCATTTGAAAAGGTCATAAAATCCTGTCAGCATAGCCCCAACTCCCAGGCTGATTTTTTGCAACTTTATAGGATTTGGTAAATAGGGAAAAAAGTACTGAAAAATGTCTGTGATATTGTGGTTTATTGTGCTTATTTTTTATGATAATTATATTTATTATATTAAAATATTTATATATATTATATTCAATATAATTTTTTAGGTGGAAACTTGTGCTCTTATTTTAAATTTTTTTAAATAAATAACAGGCTCTTCTTATACTTTGATTTTTATCATTAAAAACTAAGAATATAATTTGTAAAGCAGGACTTTTCTTTCTATTAACCAAAGAAAATATATATTTTAATTCAAAAGAATCTTACTTTTTTGGCATATATGTAGGTTAAACTTTTTGTTCCTTTTTTACATTTTTTGGGTGCTCTGAGAAGCATCCTCTGAGCTAGTTCCTGTTTTGTTGTTATCTATTCATTAAATTTAATGATATGGCTCCCCAGAGGTGTCCCATCCTGTTCTCTGTTTTGAAATCATCAACTTTACTTGTGCAGAATCCTGCGGCAAACATTTTTAAACGCTTTCAGCTGGCACAGACTTTTCCGTTTTCCTTTTTCCCTATCCTTTTTGCTTTGGCTTTTTCCCTGCTCATTTCCGAAGTGACACACACAATTTGTGCCCCGTTCGCCTCGGGCTGAGTGGGTGTATGTATGGTGTATAGGTTACTATATGGGTTAGGCTGCGAGTGGGTTGTCTGCTGCCCCCTTTCATCATAATTATAAACACAAAACAGACAGCAGGATGGATGGGCAAATGGATGGGTTTTCACTGGGGGTACATACAACTCTTGTTCGCTACCTCCTTGCACTTTTCCATTTACCATTTGCCATTCAAGGCAAGGCAGAGCAACATGTGGCAGTCTCTGTACGTGGCCCACATTCGCCTCTCGCAATTAACAGATCAGAGCAATTCATCTCCAGACTCTGACGACGGCGGGCCGTCCATTAAAAAGGGGTTCCAGGGGCTCTCTTCCAGGACCTGCGATTCCTGTGAACGCCTTTGTTAACCGGTCTCGGGCGCCTCGTTGGCTTTTATTATTATCGTTGACCAGAGCTGGCAGCTTGTGATGTTTTTTATTTTTGAGTGAAAAGTGTACTTTTAACCAAGAAATTTTAATTGGGAAAATTAGTTTTATCTCATGTGATGATTTTTCTTTAATTAAAAGATAAAAATTTCAACAGAAAACCTATGTAATTTATGATATTTTAAAAGATAATTATATTTCGGAGCCTTTAAAATATTTTTAAAATAATTTTCAACACAAAATAAATATAATTTAAAGCTTAACATGATTCGATGATATTTCTGAAATATTTATAAAATATTTTACAACACAAAATTAATATAATTTTAAGCTCAACTTGATTTGATAATATTTCTGAGCCTTTAAAATATTATAAAAATATTTTTCAACATAAATTTAATACAATTCGAAGCTCCTATTGATTTATAATTAATTTCATAAAATTTTTTAAACATTTTCCTATTTTTTTAAATTAATTGCTGATAACTTAATCACAACTAGTTTCCTGGCAGCACTATTTACTCCTGTCTTGTGCCATGTGAATGTCCCTGTCGATTTACATTTACATTTACATTTCCCCTCCGTCATCGTTCATTGTAATTACAATAATTACGACAAGAACTTGGGGAGGGGGGGGAGGATAGCTTCTTGGAGCAGCACCTTAATGAAGCCGCATTCAATGCAGTCCACTGATGCAGTCCCTCTGCATCCGAATGGGTGTTCCACATGAGCGATGGCCACTCATCCGTCACTCTCCGGCTGTCCGCTACCGTCCAATTTCAATGTCCTCGCTCTCGTTCCCATTCTCCTCGTCCTTGTCGTCCTGTTTATCCACTTAGCAGCTCACGGACCTCGTGTCGTTAATTGAAATCTTTCGCATTAAGCCGCAGGACTCCCACCAGCGTCCTTCATTCTTCGCTCGTTGCTTTTGCGTTTCCTCTTTGTTCCACCGGTAGCCGGGCATTTCCGCTTATTGTTTTTGTTATTAAAGTTTAATTAAATACCTTTTTAAAAACGCTCACGCATGAGTGGAAAATATTTTTTAATGAGCTTTTGTGCCTTTTGTGCGAGAAAAATGAAATATACGTCAGGGCGGCGGCCAACACGGCGTATGCGTGTTTTTCTTAGCCATTAAAAAGCGCGTAAATTGATTGCAAACAAAGGCGGGTAAAAAGCATACACACAAACACCTCGGAAATAATTAACACTCCCAGGCGTAAAAGTTGCAACCATAAATATATCAGTTTTCATTATTGAAAAAAAAAGAAATATATTTAAACCGAAAGTTTTAAAATGCTGATGACTTAAGCCCAAGGGAGACAGGGGGAGACCCAGAGGTATTTGCAGATGGAAATTCAAATTATTAAATGCCATCATCCATAATAGTTGCACAGGTAACTCCGAAAAGAAAAAACAAATATTAACTTTCATCTTTCAGTCTGGAAACAAATTCAATTGGCATTGTTCTAGGATTTACTTAATTATTGTTATTATTTCTCTCTTTAAACAAAAGCCTTTTTGAAGTGGCAACAATTGACAGCAATTGAGTTTGTTTTGTTTGGAGTGAAATTTGATCCATATTGACTTTTCATTATGAAATAAATGACCAATTAGCAGGGAATCACTTAATCAAATCATTTAAATTGCGCTTTGAGTGTTTAACAATGGAAATAAATACGATTTGTAAATTTGACATGCTGAATAAAGGTAATAAAACATACATATAATTTAACCGAAAAAATAAATAAATTCCATTTTAATTGCTACATAAACTCAATATTTTTGCCTTTGGCAAGGTCATCTCTCTCTAATTATTCACCTCCGTTTTTTGTATACATTTCTTTCCATATAAAATTAACAAGAAATAAAAAGCTGTATAAATATTAATAAAATTACTAGGCACACAAAAAAGAAACTTTTATAAGTAGGTACCTGCCCTGGATTAATTATACCGTTTGCTTTTCTACACAAAAAAAAATAACACAAGAAAAACTTTCGCTGGCTGTGTGTAATATAATTCACAAAATACTTGTGATATTAAAGGTGGGCTTCGGTGGCGTGAAAATCTCCGGAAAATGTGGCAGAAAGGAGCAAGCAGGAGCTTGGAAAAAGCCCAAGCTGAAATGCAAAACACAACCGTAACCATGGCCGTTGTCGTAACCATTAGCCGTAACCAAAAACCGAGCCAGACATTGAATTGACCTTAATAAAGTCGACTGCTTGGGCCTTTTCTTGTTTGAGTTTTTTTTATTTTTATTTTTATATATATTCTGTTGCTGCTTGTAAATAATTCCGAGTTTCTCCCGTTTCAGAAAATGCTGATACTGCTGCCGCTGCTGGGGATTTTTGGTAATGCTCTCGTTGCTGAAGTCGAGGCCAGTCTGAGTCTGGGCTTTAAGGCCATCAAAGTGAGTGTGAACGAAATGCGAATCAGCCAAGCCATGAAAATCTTTTATGAATGCTTTTAATGCTCTCTTTTCCTAATTATGCAATCCCATTCCCATTGGTTTTTTCCTCTGGATCAGTTGCCCAGGCATCCCAATCCGGGTAAGTTCCTCGAGATTTTGATTTCAATTGAATTGCACAGCATCTAGGCGTATTTTGCAATTTGGAAGTTGAGTTGAAGGAGAGAGATTTCCGAATTACATTTACTGTGTGTGTTTGATTAATGAAGGCCAGTGCTGGCATTATTATCATCATCAGAAAAAGTATATTTTTCAAGTGCCACAAGAAGCTAGAAGGCAAAAAGCTATTATAGATGGGTTTTTCTGGAGACCAAGCCATTAGTTTGGATTTTCTATTTAGTATTACAAGTTGGTGGAAAAAATATTTAGGCAGGAATTTTGAGGCAGAATAGAAAGAAAAATTCCTAACTTTTATTCAATGATTTATATAAATATTTATATAATAAAAATGAGAACCAAAATTAGATTAAAATTAACAGATATGAAAAAAAATTGTTAAAATAAAAAGGAGGAAGCAAGAAAAATGTATATTTTATGCTCTATAGGTAGCCAAAGCTTCTTAAATTTAACAAAAAATAATTCAGAAAATATACTTAAACATATTAAAATTTAATTAAATTAAATATCGGCTAATATCGCAGTTTAATTTAATAGAAACTTCCAAAATTAAATTTCTCAGCATCACCTTTCTATTATCACAGTTTGCCGTATGTAAAAAAATACCCTAAAGGACAGAAAATTTCTCAGAAAAAAGGAAATAAAGGGAAATAAAGCGAATACAAAATTTGACAGGCGCAATAGATGGGCCCAGAAATTTCATTAAAACTTGCAGCAAGGAAATGTTGTTCCGTTGTTCCCAATTCCAATTGCTTGTTCGCTTTTGCCAAAAAGTTGTGGACTCTCCACGTTCTTTCTAATATTGATTGTGCACCTATATAACCAGCAGCATCCTGGATTTCAGATTCCGGATCCCAGCTTAGCGTAGCTTAGATATACCATCTCCTGGGAAATATCCACAAACACAGACACAGACACACACTCACCAGCTAACTAACGAGTAAAGTGATTTTAATGGTTTTATGTTCGATTCGTTTTCTTCGTTTTTTTTTTTTGTACCTCCTCCCACTCCCAGTCAGACTTTTTACCAATTCACCCCGACATGTGCCATTTTCCATGCTCTTTCTATGCTTTTCAATGCTTTCAACACACACATGATGTTGTCGTAGAAAGCTGTTCGAAATTAAACAGCAGCCAGCCGTAGTCCGTCCGAGAACTGTGCCAGAAACTTTTCGTTTCGATTCGATGCGATTCGTTTTGAGGGCGTTACAACAGCAACAACAAAAATCCAACCAATATCGTGCTTCCTCTATATTATATATATATTTTTTTATATTTTTTGCCCCGTTCGAGTCAAAAGTTTTGAGTCAAATGCCAATACAGCTTGTGTGTGTGCTCTGGGCCTGGACCAAAATAAAAGTTTTGCCGGCCAAACTGAGCTCAGGACTCCCGGCGGCCCTCGCACGTAGTCCACCGAGTGGTCCTGCCCCAGGACATATCAATGCCCCACACGTCAGCATTGGCTTCTATGGTATGCAGAGGAAAAAATATACAGAAATTCATTTTTGATATCTCTAAAAAGGGGTTTTAAATGTATTTTTAACTAAAAAAAGTCCTAGGAATATTTGTATTTATTCGAAAACATAAATATTTCATATATTTGAAACTATAAAAAGTCCTTTTCTTTGCTATAAAGATCCTATTTAAGTGATATTTCTTTCAGTCCTTACTTTTCCCCCACCCAAGGACCTGAGTTGCATTGTCCAGGCGGTGCAGAACAAGTTTATTTAAACTGTAGAACTTGCTCTTTATTCCTTAGAAAGTTTACCAGTAACACAAAAAATACCGAGACTCCTGTGAACTTGGCCCAAACATATTTGCGAATACGTGAAGCAATGAAGAGCTCTCTTTTGCCCTCACAAACAAGCCGTAAAAGTTCACTTCGAATGAGCTGCAAAGATTAGTCCTGAACATATCATTTGCAGGCGATGCCAAGGCATGCTCATGGTCATAAAATTTGCAAAAACTTTCTCTAAGAAAAGTTACAAAAGGAAAAGCCATTTTACAAATGCCTTTCAATCATACAATTTGAGATTTATATCCCTTCTTTCTATACGGCACTTTTCTATATTAAAATTCATTTTATTTATTTATCATTTTAGTAAAATGAATACGTAATTATCTATTACTTAGTTCACCTTAATTTCCCATTTAACTAATAGTGTTTTTGTCAGGGTTTTCCCAGCTTGTTGAACTTTGATTTTCCCTTTGGCCATCTGGGCCAAGTGTATTGTCAAACATATATTCTGGGGCCAGTACAGATTTTAGTTTTCTGAAGTAGAATTGGTAACAATTTTGCAGCCCTCAATCACATGCGATGTCCCAAGCAAACACTTGAGATACAAAAATTGCGCATACGCAGCATGGGCCAGGTTTCTCTTTGGAAACTTTTGTTTGGACTAAGGACTACTTTGGCCTATATCTATGATCCAGCCAGACGGCGAGGGCACTCAAAACTTGTCGCACACGCTCGAGTGCTGTAAATCTTTGCACAAAATGAAACTTTATTTGGTCATGGTCATCAACGACTTAAGTAAATCTAAAACTCTAAGTAAAACAAACACTCCATCGAGTCCGAAGGCACTAGGGCCTTGCAGAGGCCGCATAAAACAAATAAACTGCGGACACGTGACCCCAAAATGGGGTGACGGTGACCCTGCTGGGGTGCACCATCATCGGCAAAAAGGGTAGAGTTCATTTCGAGCTTAGGTATATGTAGATATATATTATGTATAGCGTGTAGCCAGGCAGAGAGACATATCTGCGACCCCTTGAGTGCGCTTTGCCAAGCATCCGAGGGCCTTTAATGTTGTCAACGAGCGGCAGATAAAAGCGCTCGCATTGCACATTCCAGAGTTCACTTCCGGATACACTTTGCTGGCAGAAGGGTATGTTGGATATTGGATCATTGAAGAGCTAGTTCGTAAATAATAAATCAAAATTCATACAAAAAATAACTAAAATAAAAGGAAAGGTAAATAGTCTCTTTCTAGGTAAGAAAATATTTTTATTGATTTATTTCTTTTATTCACGAAGGATTTCTCTTTTTAAATAAATTAAATCCAGGGTTTGTTTGTTCATAATTATATATTTCTCCTACTTAAGAATGAAGAGTATTTAATTTTCGTTGAAACACCTACCCCTAGTGCCTTGCCCTTGTCTTTACTCAGCTCAATTCGTTAAGGATAAGCGATTCGTTGTAACGAACTCGCTCACACAAAGCATCCTCACAGGTGCATGTTCGTAAAATGTCTCCGTATATGTAAGGATATCTTACACCCACACCCACACATCCTGAGTGTGTGCAGACATCTTCCTGAGAGTACGGAAAAATACATTAAGAAGATTGCACTCTCGAAAATGACACTGAGTCCGGGTTGAAATACCTTCTAATACTAGAATACTCCAACTTCCGCCTTGTCTGGCGACTTTTCAATAATAAACGTAAATTGCTAATGTCATAAAGATGCGACAACGTGCCCATATTCATTACAATCAGCTTGCGCAATGCCAATTTTCACATTAACCATTGATGCCAAATGAATGATGATGCCACTAGTAGACGAGGTGGTCTCCGCTCCTCCCAGCCGTGGCAGTCACGTCGCCAGTGAAATCAATTCAAAGTGGAAAAGTACAGGGCACGTACCCGATCTCCCACAGAAACGCACAAGTGGCAGGGGTAGGAGGTCCTGTGCTCCGGTGTGCTAACAGCTTCCACAGTGCGATTGCAAATGCCTTGCCACAAGCCCGGGTAATTGTGATTGGCGGCTACACACACGAGTTTTTGGCCACGCCAAAACAAGGAACAAGCACAAAGCAGAGCTCGGGAGATAGGAACAAAAGCGGAAACATGTGAAAGGACACTGAAGGAAAAATATAGAAATTCTGAGTGAAATATATAAATAACGCAGAATTTTTTTAAAGCTCATATAGGATTTTTAAAAATCAAAATTTAAGCATAGGGAAATTTTTAAAAATATTTTTCAGTCATATCTCTTTGATTCCCTCCCCCAAATTTCCTTCTCTGTAAAAAAGAAAGTCTTTTTCGGCAAAAAGCAAACTTTGGCGACCTAATGGCATGCCATAAAGCAGCGGCATTTGTCAATATCAATTTTGATGAGACACGAACGCAAACGCAGGTCTATTGTTTGCGCTGTAAATATGCGATTCTAGCGAAATTTATAACAAACACACACATGCCACATGGCACACTGACATTAATTGGGTTCCCATTCATTGGCATTGCACATACCACATACGACATGTATTACGCATTTGATGACATAAATTAGCTGGGAAATGAAACGAAATAAAATGAAATAATAAACAACTCGAAGCACAGAGTCAGCGAGAGAGAGAGCACAGTGATTGCCAAAAAGGACTCCAAAGGCAGGAAGTTTCTTTCATTTTAAAGGGCACAGCACACACAGGACACAATTTGCTGTGGAAATTTTCCTAGCAACCTTTACAGAGTTTTTTATGCTCATTTAACTTTTGTATTTTCTATTTTTCCTGCTTTCAACCAACGCTTTTTCGGTGACAACAATGGGAAACCGGCAACAACCAACAAAAAAAAACGCCTACTGTTCTGGATTCGGATCTGGTCTCTGGGATCCTTGGATTCCTATTCCGATTTTGCCGCCGGTCTTCGCCGCCTGCAGCCAATTGCAGCGTGGGCAACACAACATTCGCACATGGAGTCACATTTAAATTGGATTGTAAAACTCAATGCGTTTGCGAGGTGAGTCGCTGGGAGCGCCAACGATGGTGGCTAAAAGCAGGGCCGAGGGCCATCCGCACAAGAGTTGGCCACAAACCACAGACATCCTCAGCCACAGAGCCAAAAAACACAGATACGGATACTTTGGCACTGAGAGAAGCTGAAGTTATAGAAATAATGAGCTTCTATTTATTTTTAAATATTTTTAAAATCATTTTACAAGATATATTGAAATATAAGTAACAAATTTAAATATTTTTAAATAATATACATATATGTTGTTATAAGAATTAAAAGGGATTTTTTTTTTTAATTCTAAAAGGATTTCAAAATGAGGGAAAAAAGGGTCATTATTATTATTATTTATTTATTTTTATTTTTGTATTTAAAACGTTGTATTATTTTATTATTAAAATAGTTATTTTTTTTAATTTCGTAGCTTATTACAAATTTTTTCTTTTACTGTACTTTTACACACTGCGACACAGCAAAGCACTTTTCACAAACACGAAGCCACATTCCGGCCAAAAGCCAACTGCAGTTCAGTGAAACGATTCCCGTTTTGGGATCGCTGTTGTTTAACCTGTGCTTAGTCCCGCATTCCGCTTTCCCTTTTCCCCCTTTTTGCTGGCTTTTAGTTTTTCATTTTCGGTTTTTATATATTTTTTCGGAGGGATTAGCGCCAACACTTGGCGCCATTTAAATGTGAATTGCTCTCGCTCTGTAGCGATTTTAATTAAAATTTAAATAAAGTGTGAAACGCTTGAAATTACACTTTTAGAGCGTGGCCCAGTCAGTAGTGGTTATAGTAGTTTTTTGATAGCCAACATAATTGGGTATACTCTGCCAGCTAATGAGAGTTAAACAGTACTTAAACTAATTTTAAATATAAGCATTAGTAAAAGTAATAAATGAAACATAACTTAAGGTTTACTAATTTTGGAAAAGCAGGTGAAACCAACTTTTGTGTTTTAATTTTAATAGAGTTATGCTAATAGTTAAGCTCTAATTTAAATCCGAAATTAACTTCACCTGGAAACAAATTTTAAAACTAAGAAAAAACTTAATCCCTGACATTGCTTTATGGCCAAGAGCCTCGCCTTGTAACCCTTACCAGTTTTTGCCACTTCTGGTCTGCGTTTCTGCACCTTATTTCCTCGGTAGTTTATCATGTGGCATAAAACCAACACAAATACTCGAGTTCCCGGCAAAATTTATGCAATGCAATTTCGTGACGATGCCAAAGACAAGGAGCGGTGTAAAAAAAGCATCATCGGTCTCTGACCGCTTAGAGGGCGGAAAGTGGATTACAAACAAAGCACTTTGGGTCTGTCCGAAAATGTTAATTTTGTTATTAGTGCTGGCGGGAAATTTTGGTTATAAAAATGAGGAATACCCATTAAAAAATATTTAGAAACTAAAACAAAAGAGAAAGCTGAGAAGCAGGCGAAATTTTTATAATAATTTTTTATATAGTTGTAATTTGGTTTTATTTTTTCAAATGATGGTTGCTACTAACATTTTCCTTCCCAAAAAATCATAAACTTTTACCAAATATTTTAAAGTTTAAGATTATTAAGTTTTTTATATGCCTAAGATAAATAAAGGATAATAAATCTATTAGATATTATTATTGTTCTCCTTAATTTTTTATTTAATTTTAAAAGAGCTTAATATCTATCCAGAAAAAAGACAGATCAACAGCACTCTCCCCCAGACACCCTCTCCCACACACACCCACCCAAATCACACCCTGCGAACAAAGTCGTGTCCAAGTCGAGGACCTTGCGGGAACCTTGCGAAGTTAGTTCCCCTTCCCTCGTGCGATTGGCCCAATATTTTCTTTACATTATGACTTTATTTTCGGCTGCCCGGCCAAAGCTAAATAAACAACAATGGTGGGCCAACATATTTAATGTATTTTAATGTGGCATTTTCAGAATGGCCGCCACGCCTGCTCGACGCTCTGCCCCAACGAGCAGCTGCCGGCGCCGGAGGATACGATTTCCTGCCGATCGCCGCGCCTCGTCGAAGTTCCCGGCCACTGTTGCAAGATGTGGCTCTGTGAGAATCCAACAGCTGATGGTAAGTTGTCTTCATATAAATACTGAGAGAAAATATTAGGTAAATAAATTAAAAGAATTTAATTAAATTAAAGAAATACTAAAATATTTTTCAATGATTCTTTAGACATTGAGACATTTCTCTGTCGACGTCGATGATCGATGTTCGATGTGACGAAATTCTGTTAAGTTGCGATTCGAACATGTTTGAAGAATGGTTCGATGCAACCGTGAAATAGAGCGTCTAACTAAGTTAGTGTATGCACTTACTTGTGTTAGACAGAGATGACATGCCTAGTTCAAACGGGGAATTGATCTCATTGCGCATCTTTACTTAGTTGCTGGCTTCAAGCCTCAACAACTGCCAACATGTCGTACAGTGGTGGGTCTATGAGTACACTTTCGCCCACATAGCAAACTTATTTAAATACTTTTTTCCTCAGTGCACACTGTGGCACATCCCTCGTCTTGTTATTGTTTTATAAGTGTGTTTATGGCTGTGGCCATCCCATTGTGTCCAAACTCCTCCTCCTGCTTCCGCTTCTGTCCAGTGGTCCGAGTTAATGGCGCTCAGGGGCGTGTCGTGCTGGGTCCGATGCGCAACTTAATGCTTTTTAAGCGACCCCCCCACAAAACCCACATCCTACCCGGACCCACCCCAAAACCGAGTCCAAAGTGCAGCGCATATTTATGAAGATGAATTATTCCATCACGAGACTGGAGGCGACCAGCAGGAGCAGGACAAGGAGCAGAGGCGCAGCTAGCCGGCGGCGGCAGCAGCAGCGTAATTACTTACACAGGGATTAAGTGTTAATTAAACGCGCAGAATGCAATAAATAAACAAGATATTAAGCGCTTCAGCCTTGTCCCTCGGTCGTCAGCAAAGCCTGGAGACCTTGATGAGGCGGAGCTCACCGGATGTGATGAGTTGAGCTCGATGCCAATCCTTGGGAAAGACAACAAGTTAGCATAGCCATTAAATTGAATAATATTCCCACGAGGGGAATTAGTAAAATTCTGCTTATTCTAGGAAGGAAATCCTTCATATATAATTTCCGTTATTTAAAAAAAAAGAAAGAGATATTTTAGTTTTTTTAATATTTTTAAAAGAGATGCAAATAATAATTTAAAAGAGACATACAAATTACAAAGTATTAGCAGCGGCAACGTTTCCTAAAACAAATTTATATATTATTTAAAAAATCTTAAAAATACTATATATGTAAAACTTACTTCTTAGCAACATCTGCCTCCCGATTTTCACAATTTAAAGCAAAATCTAGGAAAATTTCCTCTAGCCTCGTTTGCGTTATCAAATAATCTTCAATATAAAGCCTTCTCTGGTTGCTCTCAATGAGCGAAAACACTTGAGGCAACATCTGTGTCTGGGGTATATAGTATGTGAGCAGTCCATTGTATTCATCCTTTAGTTCAATATTGGAGATATATTTCAATACAAAAGAATGTACGATTTGAATTCGATCCGAAAACCCTTTATCGGGTAGCGATTGAATTTCTTTGTCGACCTTGGCTGAGTTCTCATTCAATTCCCCGTTTAATCCTGGGGTTTCCGAGGTTGACGATGATGATTTCTGTACGACTCTCTGGAATATTTTCTTTTGGGGCTTCACCTTTATTTTCAAAAAGAGGCCCTTTGCATACTGATTCTTGAGCCCCTGAGTTGAGCCTATGCATTTGAACTCACCGTCCACCGTTATGGTCAGGCGGGTGCACAGCGCCTCGCACTCGTCCATGCTGTGTGAGGTGAGGACCAGGGACTTCCCCGCCATCCTAATGAGACCGATTATCTTCCATAGGTGTCGCCGGGCGCCAGGATCCATGCCACTGGTGGGTTCGTCCAGGAAAACCACCGATGGGTTGCCTATAATGGCTATGGCCGTGCTTAGTTTCCTCTTATTTCCGCCACTGTAGTTCTTGGTCTGCTTATCCAGGTGCTTCTGAAAGCCAAAGGCCAGGGCCAGGGTCATGCTTATCTCGGCCACAAAGCGACGCTGGACGCCCCTAAATAGACAATAAATGCGCAGGTTTTGTCGTCCTGTCAGGTCCTCAAAAAGTGCGTCGAACTGCGGACAATAGCCGATCTTATGGCGAACTTTACTCATTTGCGTGGACACACTTAAGCCATCTACGTAGGCATCTCCAGAGGTGATTTCAGTGTCTCCAGTCAGCATCTTGAAGACACTGGTCTTGCCCGCTCCATTGATTCCCAGGAGACCAAAGCATTCGGAATTCGCCACGTGAAACGAAACGCCTTGCACAGCCAGTTTGTTTTTATATTCCTT
>JAEIIJ010017723.1:0-150341 GCA_018904815.1 Drosophila ogumai | reverse complement strand
TTCGATAATTTACAAAGTGCAAAGTTCTTCGTTCGTGGCGTTTTGTTTGCGGTTTGTTGGGTGGTGAGTGATATTACAGGAGATCACTTACTTTCTTGATAGTTTTGCAGTTTAAAAATACATTTATTGCATAACAGTAAAGGGATTTTGAATATCTTAATATTAACTTATTATAATTAGACTTATAGTTACCACTTAAATTAAAGTTAAGCACAATTTATTTTTTATTTTTAAAACTAGATGGTGCCATGGCAAACCCTCTGACCAAAGCCATGCCGATGTTTACAAAAATGTTACCCAAATGCTTGACTTACGGAATTACATTTTTTTCTCTTCGTATAACGTCTGAAAGGGTCCTTGGCACAGAACAATATGGCTCAAACAAATGCCGTTCTAACTATTGGTCAGCTAGCTGACTCGGCAGTCAGGGCATTGGGCATTACTGACTTGAGTAATTATAAAATAAACCTGCTTAAGTAAATTTTGATACTGACTAGCTGATTATGTTTTTGGGAAAAAATTACAACAAAAATTGTAATGACTCTAAATAGTTATTCGTTTTATCAATTTTATTATTTAAGATTTTATAAAGTTTCCGTTTTTAAGTACATCATAGTTTAAAATCAAAGCAGTTCTGTCGCTCTTTAATGAACTTAAGCTGCTGTGCTGGCTTTATCTCCGAATATACCAGATCACCAAGTACCTATTTTATGCATTTAATGTGTTTTTGCGTGAACACCCTTTCCAGAACACTAATCCCAAGTACCCTTACTTTAAGCTTCTGTGCACACACCCTATTACACTTTACAAGTCAATTTGGTCGCATCGCATTCAGCCATTTCCCCAGATACTACACTCACTTGCAGTTTGCAGTTGACGCTCCGCGGGATTGAAGTGTGAGTTGGAAATGTTTTGCAGGTATCTGCTAATTGTGCCGCATGCATTTTTAATGTCATTTACCTGGCGACCACCGAGCGTCGCCCTCGGCTGATTTCTAATTAAAATGCACATCGGGCGGAGGGCGGCTCAGCTTCAGCATCAGCATCAGCATCTTCCTCTGCGTTATCAACAACTTTCAACCTCATCAAAGCGACTGGCACTTTGGAAATTAATTGCTGACTCCGACTCATCTTGGAGCCCTTGAAGACAAGACACTCGACACGTTGGCGCAATAAAAAATAAAACTCATTACGATAAATTGCATGGGGAAAAAGGAAAACAGAGAGCAAAATCGAAAAGGTCGCTGCCATAATTCAAGGGAAATGCTCAAACGTCGCCTCAACTACAATCTGATTCGACGGTCACTCGGAGCATGATTCAGAAAAGCAAATTACATTTTCATTAGAATTTTGTATTTCCAATTCGCTGTCGCTGTAATGAAGCAAAAGGAATCTAAATCAGAGAATCAGAAACGAGAATCAGCTTCTATGGCTTCAAGTGAATCAGGTTTGCAAATCTCTTTCGCATGAACGACCGTACAGATATAGATACAGTATATAGTATAGCCTTCCCCTCCACGCTGATTACACGAAAACTTTTCATTTCGCTTTGCATAATTTACCATTTATTATTTTGCGTAATTTATTGTACGTGCCGCAATTTATGCATAAAATGTTGAACACAACGCTTCATTAATCAGAGTCCAAGCTTTCCCACAGTCCCAAGATATACGAAGAGACACCGAGAAAAAAATAGAATAAAAATGTGAAATAAATCTTTAATAATAGGAGTTCAGATAGGTGATAGTCTCAAATAAATCCACAATATGTTTCCCTTATCGATGTATGACATATACATTTTAAATCTGCATTGTTTTACAAGATATAGCTTCTATTTTTCGCAGTGTAGTGCCACTTCCTCCGCCAGGCTGCTCTCTGAAATACTAATTAAGCTTAATGTAATGCACATATGCGATAAGTCGGCGGGGTTAGCCTATCCGAGATTATAACGACTGCCGCCGACTCTGACTCCAACTGAGACTGCGACTGCCACAGCCACTGGCCTCCCTGGCAGCCCAATATATTTATATTGTATTTAGGTGGCTTGTCAGCCGGTGATTGATGTGGCTGCTGGCTTTGGCTTTTCTGCCATATATGCGGCACACAAAGCCGGCTTCGGCTTCCAGGCCAATCCAATCCAAGTCGAGTCGCTGGCGGTGATAAATTGTTGACCAAACAATGCGTATATGACTTTTCAAAATAAATTCATAAACTCATAGTTTAAGAACGGAGCCAGTTTCTATGTGTGCTCATTGTCTGGGCTGGGTATCGAATCGTACGGGGAAGATTACTTACAGACAAAAGGCGTCGGGCCAAAGATCTACGTCTGAAATTCATGGGAGAGCTTGTAAAATGTTTATTTACTTTTTATGGACAGCGTTACTCATGCCTCTATCTAAAGATTTTTATTTTTTTAGGTAATTTAGATTGTGAATAATATGAAATTATCAAGAATGTTCTACTGAATCATGAAATTTGAACTTACTTGACGTAATTTAGTGTGGTTTTCCTTATAACGATTTTTGATCTTTGCTCTAGTAAGTTTTGAATCAATACAAGTCAGCGAAATTAAATTAGTTTTATAAATAAATAAATTTCTAGAACCGTAAAAGCAAACATAAATCTTGAGGGATAATTGCTTACAGACCTGTCTAAAAATATTCCCATCGCAACCCGGCTCAGCAAATATCTTGACATTTCGTAAATATTCATTTGACTAATTTATGAAGATTTCTTTTGCAGATCCCACAGACTTTTTACGCCATTTGACTGTGACCCGGAGGGATTATGGATTTTAAATGAACGCACAATGGCTCATCTTATTCGATTCCGCTCGAATGTATCTCGCAAATGGGCGATGCTATCTGGTCGCCAGTATCTTATGCTGATTTCATTCCATTTGCCCGCGGACCCAGACATTTCCTTTGCGACCCTCATCATAACTTTCGATCCCCGGTTTACGAGTATTGTGCCTCGTTTGTTTGTTTTCACAAAATTAAATGCAAACACAAAATTAAATGCGTGCAGACAACTTTGTGTGGCAGTGGCAGGCGCCCCATATGCGCGATGCGCGATGCGATCGAATGTCAAGAAGTTCGACTGCACTCCTCCTCTCCGTGTTCCCGGACTAAAAGCCAAATAAACAAACCGGCGACGACGACGGCATTGAAATATTTACAGTGCTCGAAGAGATTTCAAAACGGTTTCTGTGCCGAATTGAAGCCGAATTGGGCAGAAGAACAAAGGCCAGGAGACCGTTAAAGAACCGAGCGAGTAATTCAATTAAATGCACAGCGTTTTAAGAGCTTTCCGACCAGAACCGAGAGCCCCAAATGATTTCCGTTCTGCCAGAATGCCAAACTGCAGAAGCTAGAGAGAGTTTAAACGCAGATATGCCCTGCAAAAAACAATGTCAATAGTTCATCAAAAATATACAAGAAATGACTAGGAAAGAAATATATTTTCTTGGTTTGAATATATTTAAAATTTAATTAAACTTGTTTGTTTATAAAATAAATTATAAATACAAAAGCTAGCAATTTTTGTTTTACATTTCTTTTAGTTTTTACTTTCAGAATAGCTATTTTAAAACCTGTTAAACAATGTAAACCTTGTCTATATTTTTCCTTTCCTATAAGTTTCCCCAAAAATTCGTACTTTTACACGAATAAATATACCCTTAAACTCCCCCAGTACCGGGTATAAAAAGAGAATTTCTTCTTTCGGTGGTATACCGCCCTCAAAGGCGAGCTGACTTTCATCTATTAAAATATACAAATTGCTTTAGGTGGGTGGACTGCTGCTGGCGGTGGGTTTGGGGGCTGAAGGGCGTTGCCTCTTGACGCCCTTGTCACTTCACACGGTCTGATGCACAGGACGAGGGGGTGGCTGGGGGTGGCAGCGGGCGGCGGTATGGGTGGCTGTCCCATGCGCGTTCGTCTTTGACATTTTTAAATTGATTTTTTCGCCGCTGGCTCCATCGACAAAAGCCACATCAGCTCAGGTGTATCCGTTCACACGCCACCTAATTAGTTTTGCTGCCAGGTGGGATAGTAAAAGAGGGTGGCGCGGGATTTTAGTAGGGGTTGTGAAGGTGAATGGGGAGGCTCAGGGAGGGGCGGGTGAATTGGCTTAATCATCGGACATTTTTCATTTACAAAATAATTGCATCTAATTCGAGGCGCGTGTAATTAAAAGTTTCTTCAACGGCAAATGACTTTTTCATTGATCGATTCGATTTGCTCGTACACCGGAAGAAATATTTTAACTTAAAATAATGATGGTGTTAATCGGTTTTTTCGAAGCTTATAGTAAATCAATGGGGTTTCTCTTGGTTAAATCGAAAACTCTTGTGAAACATTATGCTTATTTTGTTTCTATATACATATATCATTATTAGTTGATATATAACACTATTCTCACTAAGTTAAAATAGTAAAATAAATTTTCAAAAGATAAAAAAAATGTACAGAATTGATATTAAAATAATTTCTACATGGTTTACCATCATATTTATAGCTCAATTTTATTTAAAATAATTTACACAATCATCGAATCGATCATAAAATATTTACTGTGTGCAATTTGATTCGGTTCGCTTGCAGCCGAGCTGGAGTTGCTTTGGGGGACGACTGGGTGTGACCATCGGCAGGGCGCTGTCTACAAATTGCAAATTGATTTTTATCGATTTCCCATAATCAGAATTATTATGGAGAACACAAAATATCACTCGGCTCGTTATTGCTCACGTCTTGGGTTGCGGCAAGTCTCTTGTCTCGAACCGAAAGTAGATTTTACAATTTGATAAGCGTGCGCAAATTACACGAGAGACCTACCTGCCCCCGGCCACGGGTCCCCAGGTCCCCCGGAGCCCCTCAGCCGTTGGACATTGATGTGTTGGCATACGCCTATAAATTTGTTGATTATCAGTCTTTTTTTAATGAATTTGGAGAGGCCGCGGCCGCGCCCCATTCGAGTTGTTGAATACCGAATGCGGCACCGGCGTCCCTCCCGCCTCCTGTACACATGTACTCCCCATATGCAACAATGTCGGCGCACACTATATCTTTCCTGATGGGCCCCGACACGCACGCAACGAGTTATACCCGAGCTCGTAGGAGATAGACAACGCGGCTGGGGCGTAGCTTTATGTGCAGTTTGCATGTGAAGGCCCCATGGGGAGAAAGGGGAGGAGCTGGGGATGGGGATGGAGATGGCGTTGGAGGGGTGTGTCCCCGACTCCAAGGAAGATATAGCCATAAAACTGCCAGCCAAGAGCCGCTGGAGTTATTAAAAGGTCTTGGCATTTAGCTAATGGCAACGACAATGCGGCAGATAATTGCAAAATTACTTCGATCCATTCTCATATTCAGCTAAATTCATAGATTAACATCAAACTAATTGGATGAATTATAGTATAAAAATATATTTAATATAAACATTGATTTTTTATCTTGTACCCTTTTTTTCGTTGATATAAATTAATGAATTTGACACATTTGTAAAAGCCTAAGCCCAAAAACATATTTGTTATTCGGCAGATGGCTGTTGGAGTTGGAGAATGTCATGTTCCCTTTTCGTTCCCTTGGATCCCAAGGATTCCATCTTTGCTCGTGCGAATTAGGCTGACGACACTGAGCCATAGAATCATTAGCAAACTCAAGTTGTTGAGCCTGTAAGCTTAATTTCCTCCATCCTTTGAGTCGGGTCGTGTTTCCCCATAGGGTCGTTAGCCCCTTTAGAGGCTCTTGCCCCTCAGACGCCCAGCGACTTGCCGGAGGCCTTGTCCTTTGTTCAGTCGATTGCATTGATAGCATCGAGTCCTCGGAAAGGGGTTCCCTTCCCGCGTAGTCCGGCTTACTTCCTCTTGGCTGCACAGGACCACTGTGGTTGCCCTTTTCCCGCTTCCACTTCCACATCTCGCAGTGGAGTGACAACCCCTTTCCCCTGGTACCCGGAGTCCCTTCTAATTGCTTGCGTAACCTGAGGCGAACGAGGGAACGACAAATAAAAAACGTTCATATTTCAAAATCGTGCTCAATAAATATTTTCGTTGGTCCCGAGCAAATATTCGCATAAGTACAAAGAAATAAAAAAAAAATAAACGTGCCGGGGCCTCAGATATTTGGCGAAAATGAATATGATTTTCACAGAAACGCTCGATTCCTGTGCGAGTCGAATGGGAATGGGTCTGTGACTGTGACTGTGACGGGTACTCTGGTCGTGTTTCGTGCCCAGAAATGAATGCATGCCACTTACGACGAGCTGAGTTTGTCGCCATTCATTTCGTTTCGTTTGAGCTGAGCTGCGGAGTACCTAGTGGGGAGTTCGGTTTGGTTGAGTTCTGTGGGACAGGAAACGCAACTTCAGCTTCAACTTGGCCCGAAGGAGGCGCCACGATGGTTGATTGAGCATGATTGAGGGGGTCTCGCTTTTAGTTCGCGAATTGCACAACTCTGGAGGAATATCTAGAGACAAGCATGTGCCAAACCTATCTGCATATATGCAGGGGAAACACTGTAACTCGAACCGGATTATGTTTCCTGCAATTTGAACAATACTGTATCCTACATTATCCTAGGAGGCAGGAACAAAATACAAACTAATAGGCAAAGAGTTATACTATTTTTCGTTGAACCTTCTTAGTTATAATAACATATTGTGAACATTCACTAAATATTTCGAGGGAAGTTAGTTTTAATTTCTGAAAAAATTCAATTAAGCCTTAAATCCACCAACTGCTTGTCGCCAACTTCCAAGATTTTTGCTTTATTTAAATTATTAAAAATCCAATTTAGTGGCGTTTTCTTTAGAGAAGTCCGCCCGTAGCCGAGAGCAGTGTGTGTGCGCTTCTGTTTGCAATTCTCAGTGGTGCCCATGAATGGCTTCGTTTATTTTCAACACGTTACTCAAACAATGTTTTTGGTTTATTTAAATTTCTTTCTTATGGCGGCAACAAGGAAAGCCATGCAAATGCCGCCCCGCTTGTATAAGTTTGGCCCCCTGCCATCATCGCCCTCGCCGGCGCGTCCATTGAGGAAGCCCGCGCGTTGGGTAAACATTTGAATTTTACATTAAAGGCGGCGCAAAACATTCGCATTTTTCCCCATTTTTTTTATTCTTCGCTCTCTCATTATTTAAACAAAACGGCGGCACTGTGCAGGGCAAACAATTCGCAACACCACTCTCCATCCCGGCCCATCCCTGCGACTGTTTACTTTTTAAAGCGCCAATGCCGTATGGGAGGGCTGGGGGAGCGGATGCACATCCAGCAGATAAAGATACAAAAACGCAATGAAGTTGGCGGTTTTTTCGGTTTTCGGATGCGGACTCGGATTGGGGTCTGCATAGGGTTCAAACTGTGTGCCAAATGCAAACAGAAATTCGAAATTTAAAACTTTTTTTTTTTGCGGTGCGGCTGGGCAAACAGGAACTTTAACTTTACCGTTATGCCACAGAACGGCAGAATGGCAAAATGGAATTTTATTTGCTCACGATATCACGGCAAACAATTCGAGTGCGGTAGCGAAAGGGGTTGGGCCAGAACAAGATCTCGGCCCTTTTCTTGTCTTTTGTCAGAGTGGCGTGGCGCATTTGTCAAACGATTGGAATTGGGATTGGGACTCGGATTGGGACTGTGCTTGGTTGGGCCTTCTGTTCGCTCCGGTCGAGGTTTTGGGGGCGGCGGCAGCTGGCTCTGATTTGTATCTAATTGTATGCAAACAGAATCACATATGCGGGCGTTTTGTTCGATTTTCGCCATTCAATTTTATGCATGAAGTTGATGGATTACTTATAGATGCCCCCCGGGACTTACCCCGCCCCGTTACCCTCGGGGTTGCTTGCGAACCCAAGCGGAAGAATAACAGATTGCACGGGATAAGCATAATGACCACAGGCAGTTTTTTCTCCAGCCTATACATAAACGTATTATAGTGAAAAATCGAAGCATGGAGGCGGCACATGAGTGAGCTCCTTGAGCCCGGGTTTTCGGAAATCAACTAATTTTGTACAGAGAATCTCTCTCAGATGAGCGAACTAATGACGAATGGAAATCAAGTCAAGTGTGTTTGTGTTTGTGCTTATTTTAGACCAAAAAGAATACTTTGAAATTCATCACATGTGGTCATTGAATTAGAAATTGAATTGAAATACAGAGACGTTTGCAACACATATATTTAATCTGGTTTTTATCGACTAAATTGTATTTGTATTTGTCAAAGCAATGAAATGCCAAGTAACATTTTGGACACATATGGGTACAAAAAGAATTAGGTTCGGAACACTCAAAGGATAAGTGGTAAGGTTAACTAAACTAAAATCGTTTTAAATATTTTTTACAATTACAAATCATTATAGAACGTTTCTTTGGGGATTTGGAATTTAAAGGGGTCTTTTATCACAAATTCCTAGTAAGTAAAGTTTGTCAATTAAAGCAATTTTGTATTATTTTCATTATGCATTCCATATTTATTATCGTATCCATTAATAAGACTTTTAGTTTAAACTCTAATCACACAGATTGAAAGTTCAAAGGGCCTTGCTATGGATATTCAGGTTAAGATACCACTATTATATAGAATAAATTGCTATCCTGAAGCCAGCTATTCATAGGCAGGGCAAAGTAAACAACAGGCCACTTTCAATAAAAAGCTTAATCGCATTGTAATAGAGACTTCTGACCTCAGCGGCCTCCCGTAATTGGCCGTTTTAAAACCGATAATGCAACACCACCTCTATACCCTGATCCCTGAACCTTGGCCCGACCGACCACCACTAAACAAATAATATGTACAATAACTATAAGGCAGAATTTTCTATGGCTTAGTCACAGGTAATCAGGCCATTTATTATCCAAGCCCCTTCATGTATATAATTACAGCGCAGCCCGGGCCTCAGTGCCTTTCAATTATAAAGCCCAGTTGTGCCCCACCGCCCCCACTTGGCTATTTTTGCATTATTTATCAGATCGGCCTGCTGACTTTTAAATTTGCTATAATTTGCACAATCATTTGGGTGAACTTTCGTCGATGGCCGCGCTCTCGTCCGTGTATACAAGTTAAATGAGATTCTATTTTAACGGGCGCATGAAAATTACAGGGGCCGCCAGGAGCTAGTAATTAAGCGCCATTCTGTCCAGGACACGTCAATCAGCCAGTCATCCAGTCATCCCATCGAGGGTGAGCCACGGCAGCCGTCCCGATTCCCAGGCCCTGGGGGTTGGGATCGTTCTCCCGAAATTGAGATGGGGTCTGGGGGTTGGATTTGCGCTTACGTGGCCATTTGGCCAGGGGCACAAATTCCCAAACGAGGTCATTAAGCAATTTAATATTTTAAGAAACTGATAATAATCGAACCGCACCACTGCGAAGTGGACATGGACGCGGCCCAGGCAGGCCGTTGTCAGGTTTAGACCTACCTTTTCGGTATCACCAGGAGGGAGCTTCGGCGTTTGCTTTTGGGAACTTTTGCGGTAAGTCAGATGCACTTAGAAAAAAGTTCCGAAAGAGAATATTTTTTTTTATAAATCTAGAGATACCTGAAAATTAAGCTTATGGTAATGCTTAAGCTTAAATAGTACCCATTATCTATTACAGCTTATTATCAACCAAGAGTTTTTGTAACAGAAAATAATATATTCATGACTAGCATCACCAGCTTTTGTCTGCAGGACTAAAGGAGCTACAGCTACCATTTAGTGACAATATTTATACCTGTTTCACGCTAATCATTTATTGAACCGGTTTTACCCTTTTCTGAACAAATCGCAAAATAAAGATGGAATTTAGTTGACAATACATTTCTGGAAACTCTTAAGTTATGTTGGGTTTTGATCTTTATTCTACACAGAAAAATGTTATAGACATTCTCTCCGATTCTAAATTGAAAACATTTACTTAATCAACCAACGGCATAATAATAATTTAATTTTATATTAAATATTTTGTATAACACAATCAAAATGGAAAAAGTGAGAAGATAATTACACAGTCCCAAATGACTTTATTTTCTTCACGTGTAATCCCCATCTTTGGGATTGGGTTACGCGCTCGGTAGCACGAAGCGCTCAGAGTTAAAGTGAATTTTTTATGACATTTGCACGAAATATTAAGGTGTAATGGGTATTAAGCTGCGAACACGGAGTGGAAAGCTGGCAACGCTCGCAACCGCAACTAGACGGCAGAAATACGAACGAACAGACGTACAAGTGCGGCTTAGTGACACGTCTCTGTGTTTTTGCCCAGGGGCGGTGTCCGCGGTAGGAGGGGTGTAATCTTACACGCACCAAATAGCAAAGTCATATATACACTTGCCCCACCTCAAGCCGTATCCCCATTGCCATCCTCAGAGCGGATTCGGATGACTTTTGGTATGGGTTTCTTGCCGACTGTTGGCCATGTGGCACGGTGGTTGGAAGCTTGGGTCTTCTTTCGCAACAAACTATAGAAAATGTATGTTAAAACTAATCGATAAAGAGGATTTTCGTGTTTATCCAGAAATAGAAACATTGTGAAACCGTCAGCAGAATTAGGAAACCGAAACGAATATCATCAAGACGACTTAATCCTTGTGAAGTGAAGGATCACAGAGAAGGATTAATGAAAATTTTAATAAAACGAGGAATCTTTGATCAATACTTGATGTCATATCTTACTAGACTTCCCTCGATATATCTGTAGAATTGTGCTAAGCTCTTTCTTGAATAGATGCTAAAATAGCTAATTTAAAGAAAATAAGTTCCAGGATTCCAAAGGATCTTATTCTGTATTTTTCTCGATCTCCTAATCCTCTTACATTCTTGCACAATATGACACAAGATCCTCCTTTATTGTGAAAATGTTATCTTTGGTGTTCATAAGACACCCAGATTTCACAGTTCGCCGGAAGATGACATGCAGATCTATCAGTTTTCAGCTTTCCTTGGCATTGTCCAGAAATGGATCTGAAGCCGAGGGTTTTTCTCCTCTCCGCTATCTCGGGGATATCTCACCTTTCGCAGCCGGTACTTAAGGGACAATAAGATCAAACCCTAATCAGCTCATTAGGCACAGAGCTCGAGTCGCACTTTTCCGCTGCGCAATCTACGTATTCCGATCTTGAGGAATGAGGGCCTTCAAAGGGCCGCTGGTACCTGGATTTCCACGAGCTTCTTTTGGATTTTATTTGTTTTCTACGCTCGGACGTTTCCCATTTCCATTTCCCATTTTTCCATTTCCATGACAATGGTACACTGTGACCTCAAAATGCTTGTCACCCCGCGCAAAGCCAGAAAACCCAGACGGACGGACGGACGGACAGTGGACAACAAATAGTAATGGCAATATGCCATGTGTGAGTGCTTGTTTTGTGGCATATGCAAGTGTCAGTACCTGTGTGTGCGAGTGTGGTAATTAAAAACAACAACAACATTAACAGCAGGCACAGTCAACCTGTATTTTATTTTTATGTGCCAAGACTAAAGCCGGGGCGGGACTCACACAGACACAGCACAGCCTGCTCCGTTCCGTTCTCCCTTGATACTTTTTTCTCCTTGGACTTAATTACACGGATTAAATATTATACGGCTTTAATGCCCCCTGGCAGTAGGTAACCATAGCCAAGCCCAAGGCAGTAAAAACCAACAACTGTCTGTATATAAATACACATGGAGAAATGATTTCTGGGCGCCCGCTAAGAAATGTTTATATCCCTGTCAAGATTATTACTTGTACAGAAGAATATTTTAATTAATATGATATATCAAAGGATTCTGTGAATTGCACAGAATATATGTCAAAATATTGAGTTCCTTCTTAGTTTATCGTCAAATAAAAGCATAGAAATCCTTAGTTTTTCTTTGTGCATCTCCAGACTCCGCTCGGCTGCCAGATTCGGCGTTATCTGGGGGCTATAGTCATAGGCGCAAATTGCAGTTTTATAATGATCCGCCCCCGTCCAAAAGCCGGCTAAGTAAACCTCATATTTGGCTCTAAGACAAGCTCCCTTAATTGCTCTTTGGCTACAATTTTATTTCATTTTGCACAGTTTGCATTGTGCTGGCTTATAGTTTTGGCTATTTGTGTTTTTTGGCCATTTGCAGGCAGTGGTGTAAGGAAACGACTCTTCAAATTATTTGTGTTTTTTTTTGCCAGACCAAAAACGTCTTTCGGATAATTGTCTCCCGATTTGGATGTGGAGTTGAGGTGAAAATTGTCTGGTTGGCGGAGAGGTTTCGCGGCGTCTATATGGCATGTTGTTCATGGTACAAACGCGTCACATTGCCGCCCATTTGTCGTGTTTGCTTTCAGATAAGGCGCCAAATTCGTATAATTAGAGGCGTCATATGTTGCCGCAAATTGCATTAGCAATGCCTGAAGAATTGCTTTGTGGTCGGGTGTAGATGACTTGGGGCGTACTCTACATCTGTGGCAATGGGGTCAAATGAAAACGGGGACTGCAATTGGAAATTGGAAAAATTAATTGAGGTTTTTCTACCACCTGTCACTTTGAGGCTTTTACTCATAGTTGAGAGGTTTGTTAACCATTTGTATTAATTACAACTAGATACCTTTGAGCAATATTTTTATTATTTCACTTTTAAGCAACGCCCAGTTTATAAATTAAAGACTAGCATTGAACTCCACACAAACTAATTAAGGAAAATATTGTGCTTTCAGCCCGAAACTAAGACTCCCATAAAAAACAACAGCGACACCCATTTCCGTGCCACAATGCCATGCATACTCAGGGAATGAATCCGGCGATTTCCAACCAATTTTAATGACTTGCACTCTACAGACACGAAAAATCGGATTATTTCGAGTGTACACAGTACCCGGGGGTACACAGAGAGACAGAGGCGGTCCCAATTAATGCCCGTGCACATACTCAGGCGTGATTATTTATGGGCATAATTAAACAAACATTTACGGAGCGGGCTCCACTCATATCTAAGCGAGGAGCCCACCACTCGACCAGACGCCCACACCCAAAAGCCAGTCATGAATATGGAGGATGAAGGGCCCCCATCAACGTGCTTGCTTTTATTTTTGTTTTTTGGCATTTAATTGAAGTTCATTAATCAAAGCTACGGCTGAAGAATCGTTGGCCATTTCTAATGATTCGAGGCGGAGGCCTGACATTTCGTTACCTCAATCCCACCCATTGGTAATCAAAGTTTTCCAGGCGGCTTTTGTTTGTCCCCTCAGGTTTGAGTTTTCGTTGTCGGGTTTTTTCCTCTGTTTCGCTCCTTGGCTTTTCCACGTTTCGGGCCTTATCGCTTTATAACAATCATTAGCTCTGAGCCTTATTTATGCCATTATTTTGTCAGCTTCTCAGTTTGTGCTGCCCAAATATCAAGTCATTCGCCACAAGTCGGTCGAGCCTCATTTAGTTCTGGCTTGCCATTTGTATCTCAGCCTCAGCGAGCACAAAACATAATTTTGTTGGTTTATCGCCGGCCTTTTCGCCGAAGGTCTTATTTCTCTGTTGTCTGAAATGAAGGAAACACGTATGCGCCAAGTTCGTTAATTGCTCAGCTTGTAATTTCAAGATTTTCCGCATTTCAAATGCCACATCAAATACCAAGAAGTAAATACAATAAAATTTTATATGAACGTTGTTATCTTTCCCGTTTGCGTTGTTTAAACAATAGTTTATGGCTGAGATATGCTGATTCTAATTTTAGACAATTTTTGAAAGTGGTTTGCTTGTTCATTTTGATATCGCGCTGTTCAGGTTTCTAATTTATGAAGATATTCTTTGTTTGACAGCTATGAATGGCTATGAATGGGTTTTGATCCAAGGGTTTTGCAAGAAAAAACATACAAAGTTACTTTAGCTTAAATAGATATATTAAATTGTTTTATCTAAATGAATTAATTAAATTGATCTTCGTTTTCGCAAAGCATTCAAAGAGGTTATCTGGTATCTTCCATAGAAAACTCCACACTAGATCTGAAAAAGGTATTGAAACCTGACTCTTTTGAAAGACATTGAGCCTGTCGACAATATATTTATTTCTTGGGAAGTAATCCCAGATTGTTGTCCCCCATATATCCTCCCATTATTGATAAGCCAGAGCGTCCTCTTGCCAGATTTTCATCTAAATTTCCTTAATGCTGATCTGGTATGCAGACTGCTATCCCAATCAACTCATTCCCCTGCCCCAGAGAAAGATTTATCAATTCAAAAACTCCCCTCTGCTGAGTCCGCCCATTTCCACTTGATGTCAGTCCCCATTCTCCGGCCCTCAGTCCCCGTTGGGCGTTTACCCGGCTGCCTTCCATTAATGTTCGAGAGGGGAAAACTGTTTTGTGGCAGAACGTGGACGACCTCCAACTGCGAGTCCATTCAATGCACTCGCCTGATTATCAGCCAGCCATAATCAGAGCCACAGAGCGACATCATCGCCGCCACTCCGTAATGTTTGGCCCTCGAGTTTGGAGTTCTTGGGAACATGTTTTTGCACTTACACACAAGAATATACGGACCACGGGTGTGAGTATGTCTCTCCCAGACAACCGAACTGAGCGATTGTCAAATGAAATTAGCTGCATCCACGATGCTTCGACAAGGCCATCCAAGTATGTAGGTATCTTTGTTTGGGGTTGCCGAGGGATGTCGGGTTCTACGGGTTTTATGACTCTGCCCGGACTGGAGAACTATCCGCAGCGGTTTCCCATCGCCATCATCGTGAAGCACGTGTCACCGTGGAGGCGTTGTGGTCTGGGGATACTTTTTGCCAACGTTCAGATAAAATTAATTGCAAATAAATGCGAGAACTCCTCCCTCCGGCACCGCAAACTGCTGACCGAATCCCACTTGGCCGCTGCAGATACTCTTTCGCATCCGCAAGATCTCAGCGGCTAGATAAAACTTTTTGCCGCTCAACAGGGGAAGCCGTAGTCGCAGGCGTCGCACCATAAATAGAGATGGATCCGAACATGAGCGCACAAAGGTTACTGAGTGAGGGAAGGGGGCCTCTGGCAACCTGGCAAACATTTATTTGAAGCGTCAAACTCGTTTGTCTTATCAGATTATTTATACATATGCGGATCTTACTTTTTTAGATACTCTTGCGGCAGAGGAAGTAGGCTGTAGAGTATGGAGAGAAGCCTTTACCTCAACGTAATCAGCAAACTGAGATATGCAAATGCCAGTATGAAGTATAATATAATTTATTGAAATGAATATAAATTTAAATTTATTTAATAATAATATTGAAGTATTTCCTATTTTCAAAAGTATTAATTTCTGTTGTTCAGTTTCCTCTGCTACATTCACGCTAGAGTATCTGAAGTTCGCTGTCGTGACTGGCCAACTTGTATCTTTTTTTGCTTACAGTTGCACGACAACGACGTCGACGATGACACGACAAGCTGCGCTGACGATGTCGTAGTTTTTGTTGCTTCATGCTGGCTGTTGTTGTAGCGAGCCAGCGCTGTTAGTCATGCTCCTAACTTGGCCCGAACCGATGGGATGCGGGCCAGGGGGAGCCAGACCAGACCGGGCCGGCCATTCATTGCAGCCAGTCCATACTAAATGTATATACGTATTTATACATATATCTATATAGAGGTGCGCAGTCCGGCGAACCCCCCCGTTATGGCTCATTCATACAGGTAGCCGGCAACGTCTCCGTCATTGTTGGCTTTGTTGTAGTCATTATCATTTTGTCGTCATCAGCGACGGCGGCGCAAATGAAACATAAAATGAAACGCCCCTTAATAGCTAGCCGGCCGGCCTTATGCGTATCTCCCAGCTACAGATACGGACACAGGCGTAGATACAGATACAGAGACACGGTGACCGTATCTGTGTTTGCTTTTTAGCACAAGTTATTTATTTTTTATTTGCCTTTCCTTCTCGTGTCGGATTTTATTTCTGTTTGCAATGCGCCAAAAGCCAGAGCGAAACCGCAACCGGCAACTGTGCTAACGTAATCTTCCCTAGCTACAGATACGGCCCAGAAGTCGGCCCATAAGTTGCGATATTTGCAGTTGCCTCTGGTATCCGTTGTATCTGAATCTGCTTCTGCTTCTGCTGCTGCGGCTGTATCTGTAGCTGTATCTGTGCGTATCCGTATCTGGCTGCGTGACATTTGTGCCAGTTTCTTTTTTTTCGGCGCCTTGCGCAAGAGTATCTGCATCCGTCAGATGCAGCTGACTTCGACTAAAAGCCAAGCAGCTCGCACATTTCGCTGGCAGCTGTAACTGCTACATTTTAATTAAAACGAATTGCACATTATTTACGCCTGGCGTTATAATTTAATTAATAAGCCTTAATTAAAACCTAATTAGGTTTTAATTGTATTGTGTTGCATGTGGCAAAGACATTCCGCCCACTTCGCGATATGAAAGCGTGTTGTGTAGAAACCAACATCCTTGCCGGGCTTTTTGTGGCGTTATTTATGATGCCTCCGACCCTCCCCTCCTCCTTGAACATCCGAGGGTGGCTCCGAGGTCTGGCATTGATAATAAATTGTATTATTGGATTTGCTTGTTGCCTTTTGTGCCACAACAACGACGTCAACGAGACGACGTCGACGTCGACATGGGATGGAAACGAGGGCGACATTTGGTCAGGACTCGTTGGGCCAGACCTTTTGGTCTTTAGTGGGCGTTGAAGCCCGTCATTGGGGGTGGATTTTCCCTTTTCCCTTCCCCTTTCTGCTCTCTCCCTGCCCCTTTTTTCCTTTTCCCTTCTTCCCTCGCCCATTTACCCCACAGCCCCTCCGAAAACGCTGCCAATCAGACGACCATAAGTGCTGTTTGCTGTCCACACACTAATTGATTAATATTGGCGGCATAAATTAAATATTGATGCTGTCTGTTGGGAAATAGAACGCATCTGTGTGGTCGGGGTCGCGGCCAGTCATTGTTCCGTTATTACAAATTAATGCAATAATCATTTGTGGTACTCATTCAGCAGAGATACCAAAACCCCCCAATAAAACCTATAAATGGTATTTTAAGAATTCGGCAAATGAAAATCTGAAATGACAGCAAACAGCATTTACTTAATCAAGCTTTAATTAAATCTTTTACGAACAGAACGTTTTTATATTTTATTATTATGATTTTGTACAAGATTTTCTAATAAATATTTATAAAAATAGAAATTAAATTATAAATTTGAATACAAGATTGTTTCTTCTACTTTTTTAATTCAATTCAATTGATCTTAGCTTAAAATTTTATATCAAGTTATGTCTAGCTAAAGTATATAATATTATATATATAATGATTAATAAATTAGTTTATAAAAAAAAAATGTGACTTGAAAGATAAAACTTATATAGTTCGTACAGTTTATTTTATTTACGACAGTTTCATAAACCTTTTAAACTATTTTGTACACATGTACAATAGAGAACATTTCTTTTAATTTATAATATTAGGCTACGCATTTTGTGGTATCTTCCAGTAGATGCGTTACAAAAATTAAAAAATCATGTTTAAAAGAATACAGATTTCAGCCACTGAATTACTTGGCACTCAACAATGCAGCCTTAATTAGTGATTGTGTTTTCACACTGCCGTGCAGCATTTTCCAATTGAGACATCATCAAGTAATCTTTTGTTGCCTGCTATCTAAAAGTGTTTTCCTCTAATTTAGCGGCAAACTCAGACTCAAACTCTTGCCCCTAAATCAATCCATTGTTCGCTTCATTAAATTCCGTTGCCCTCGAGAGGCCCTACATATTTTTATGGGATTACTAACGGGCAGAGCAAAGCTCGATTGAGCGGCAGGTCGGGATTGTGTCTCCGAGTCTCTATCGTTTTGCTCCAGTTTTTATAGCTCTTTTTCCGGCACCAAACTGGAGCAACTAACTGAAGAGAATCGGCTAAAAAGCCGGCAGATTGAGTCGCTGATACAGCAGTTATGAGCCGGGCTAAGCGACTCATCTGGGTTACATTAATTAGCCGGAGCCGCCTGAGAAGCACCGACAGTGAAACCAATTTTCGGACAGAAATTCAACTGCAGGCGACGACTCCCATTGCTCGTGGTCTGGTGTGGCGACCTCAAACAATGTAATTCCATCATTTATACCAATTTCGCCCATTTATCCGCAAACTGTTTGCAAAAAAGAAGCGGCAGCGGCAACAATGGACGGAGTCTGATCTGGGCTTGGTTCGGAAATCGCCTCTGACTGCCTCTGGATGGTGCTGTGGCTGATGGAGTTACCAGCTTGGCTGTTTCCTAGCCAGGTACTTTTTTGGGAAATAGTAAAACATTTGTATTTTTTAAGAACTGATTACTTTCCACAAAAAAAACAGGATTTTAATTAAATGATGCGAATAAGGGCCACACGATAAGGCTGCGACTTTTACCCAGACTTCTGCATGGGTCATAGATTATATTAAAATCAGAACAAATGATATTATTTAAAGGAAAGAATTTAACGATTCTATAAGCTTTTTATTTTTTAAATTTAACCAGTGATTGACCTCCTTAACTTTTTGTTCTTCGAGCCGGATGAAGACTTACAACAACTCTTAATTATTTTAAAATGTTTTGTGCTGCTTAATTTCCCTTATTTTGATATATATTTTTTGTTATTTCCTCCTTTCAGTCTGCTATATCTGACAACACTGGTGCTTGCTTATTGCCATGTTGTGCATGGGAATGGATATGGAATTGTGTATGGGTTGAGTTTGGGTATGGATGCATTGTGTACAGCTTGTTTCCGCTGCCTGCCCCGCAATTGCTGTTGCTCTTGCTGTTTTTGTTGCAGTTGCATTTTATGCGAACGTGCGTTACGTTCTGCTTACAAAACGGATTAAAAGGTTACACAAGAGCGTGCAGCAGCCGTCAATTCTGCCAGGAGAGGAGGAGGAGTCCGAGTATGAGTCGGAGTCGGAGTCTGAGTAGTATGAGTCCTCATCCGAGTCTGGGCTGGAGTCTGGCTGCGAGTTTGAAACGGGCACGAATGCCATATCCATACCGATAGATGCAGCCATAGCCATGCACTCGGGAGGGAAAGGTAGTACACTTGAAAATCCAAATGATTGAACACTGAAAGATTGAAATGAATTTTGGAATATACGAAGCTGGTGGCTTAAGCTGAACTCGTAACAAAATGATTGCCGAGATCACTATAATAAATAGGTACGGGAGGTGGTTTGCTTTGAGGTATCTTTTCAGTTGCGTCACCTGTTTTTTAAAATTTAGTCTAACTTAACCATTTTAAATTTTAATCCTCACGCATCTATACCCCTTTTCGCACAGTGCAGCTATAACCATGGCCTGCCATATACATGCACTCGGATAGACACAAATGCAGTCACTTTATTTGCAGGCAGTCTGCGACTGGAGGCTGCCTCTTCGCTTCTTTGGCACGCACATGTTGGTCACGTTATCCACATGGCTGGCTGGGGGAGGGGAGCCAAGAGCGGGCTAAGGGGGCTTTTTTGGGGCAACAAGAGGGGCCTGCCAGACAGCCAGAGACGACACTTCAGTTGCGGCTTGCGGTTTCTTATCTGTCACGACATTGCTCCAGTTGCCGCAGCGCAGCCGACGTTGGCAATTTCTTTATGACACTCTCCTAGCCGGACGCCATTTCTCCGCTGCGCCAGCAAACCCTAAAAAAATAATCATCATAAAAACAGGGCATTAAAAGCACGCAATGACCAAGTGAAATCCATTAAGTGCCACTGCAGTCTGTGCATCTCCGGCTGCATAATTAATTTATTTTCCAGCCAGCTCTCCGACTCCCAGCCAAAGGTCAATTAAGTGTTTTGTACGGCAATTAGTCCGCACCCAGCTCTCAGAATTTCTCGGGTATTTTCCTCATCTTCAGTGGCTTTTTCCTTACTTCCCCCATCGCGTTCCTTTTTTCCTTATTTATTTTTATTTTCATTTCCGAGCGATTACGCGTATTGACATTGCTCTCGGCGCTTGGCTTTGCTTGCCACATTTAATTGATAATTCCTGTACGTTCCTGGGCCGTTCCAGATAAAGAAAATGGGCTCGCCGCCCAGAACCTGCCCCTGCCATCCATTGGCTGCCCCTCTCCAAAGTATTTTATTTATTTATAGCTTATGGACGCTGCCCGAGGCATTCTCTGATAGATTTAGCAACAAAACACTCGAAATCGTTCGTTCTTATCGCTCACGTCATATATTTCCAACTGAAGAGGATTATGGGTTCGGAACATGCAATCTGCTGGCTCTGTTATTAACCCATGACTCCGAGGGCAGCGGACCCTATGTCCAGATCCCAATGACCTGCTCATCTCGAGTTCGTTTCCGTTGAAGTGGTTCGATTTTAGGTTTGTATCTCCAACATGTATCTGTATTCTACTTGGGTAAATCTGAAGTATTTAACATAAATTTTCTTACTTTAAATACAAATGATAAGTCCTCATAACAATTTCTATTCATCGGTTTCAAAAGTGTATGTAAATGTTTAAGATTACAACGTTCATATCAAGATGGAATGGTTTGGAAAGAGGTATGTATGGATATGAATACCTTGAGATCAAAATCTTTTGACAACAATGCGGCTTTAAAATAATGTAATTGCACCAGTCGATGGGACTGTAGCTTTAATTTCCTAAATTCTGGTTTCACATTGCCTAGTCTTGAATGTTAGCCTTCATCTTCGTCTGCTTGTCGCTTTGTATCTCAGAAGTTAGCCATCTTCGTGCCAGAGGAGGCCCAAGGTGTGAATTTCCAGAGCGTTTTAAACCATTTCTCATCGGAGCGACGCTAAGCTCTGGGCCATCTTGGGGCTATCAATTATCGTGGTTACGCCGACACGAACACGTGACTCGGTTTCCTCCGGCTTAGCGCTTTAATTCTCGGAGGAGGAGAGCTGACCTCCGCTCCCCAGATTTCCTCCTGCGGACAATTGTGGCCACACCGTGACCTTGACGGCCCACACATAAGCTCGCCCGAAATACAGCGCTTAAGCAGCGCCATGCACAAATAATTTATGTGCTACTTAATTTTGATGAAATAATTCCTATAGATATAACAACACTTAATTTCGCACATTAAATATGCCATAATATCGGGCCCGGGCATTGCGGGGGAAGGCCCGCTCAATGGCTTGTCATTCATCAGCAGTGCGCAGGCAAATGAAAATGAGGCGAAAAAATACAAAACAACAAAATAAAAAGCGAGGAAAAACGAAAAACGAAGCCGAAGGAAGGAAGAGCCACAACACAGAGAATTTAATGGTTCATGCGAAAAGCTCATGAAAAACACAGACAGCATCGAGCAGTTGAATAGATCTAAAACATATAAGGGTATTCAATTAAGCCTTTAATTTGAGTTAAAGATAAGCAAAACCTTAATAATTATGTACTTTGAGGTAGTTACAGCCTTATTTTATAAATATTCTTACTTTTAAAGCCATAAAAAGACGCAGATCAATATAAATAAATTATAAACATTTAACGAAAACGCAAACATTTGGCTATTTAATGTAAGCAATTCTGTCAATAAACATTTTTGATAGCACAGACATTTTATTTCGCTGCAATAAAAGGTATTGCCGCGGCAATAAGGAAACCTTTTAGTAAGCTCCCAAGCTGTATTTCCCTTTTTTCGTTAAATAGGCATTAATGGTATGAGGTATTTTTATAATCCCACGGAATTTATTCAACTGGTGCCGCCTGTTCTCGGGGCAGTACAAGACAACGCATCGGATATGCGGCTATTATAATAAATGTGAATTCAACAAAATTATGCGTGTAACTAAAATGTGGCATGCCGAGGCAGCCACAGATGCAGATCCAGATACAGGCGGAGACGGTATATATATCAGATGCTTTATGCTTTAAATATCTTCATTGTGTGTGCATAACGAATGTGCTGGGCCTGATTTTGAGCCCGGAGCTTATGGAACCGAGGCAGCGGACCTCGGAGGAAGTTGAGTGGAGTGGCGGACTCGAGTTCGGGTATGCCAAGTGGAAATAAAGTAATTTAAATATGATGGCGGCACAAAAGGGCCACAGCTTTGAATAACTGCAATTGCGGACAAGGACTCTTGCACAATGGGCGCAATTGTTGAGAAAGTCTGCGGACGGGTCACGGCTGACTGAGTCTCGGGGTGCTCAAGTGAGCCGGAAAATCAGGTAGTTTTCACACGAAACATTTGCAGGGACCCAGGTAGGCCCTGGAATAAAAAGGGAAGGAGCGTGTGTCGCCCGTATCGGGGACATACGGATGCAGACACTGACGCAGATGCGATAGCGGCTTTGTCTCGAGCTTAGGCTGCATTATCAATCACCTGTGTCGCCGCCAGGTAGCTGCTGCAGCTGGAAATGAAAACTAAAACGAATCCGAGTGCGAGTGCGAATGCGAAAGCGAAAACGAAACCGAAACGATGTCAGGCATTTTATATTATATTCCGCTGTCTCTGCAGCCTTTGCGGTAAGTATGCGATGTTTTTGTTTCGGGCCGTATCTCCGAACGACTTTGTCTGCGGCATTTTTATGGCTTTTGAAAATTACTCATGAAAAACTTTTGACCAAAATACACAGGCACTCACACTCACACTCACACAGCGAGCAGAAGGAATAAAACAACTGTCGAAAATGTTTGAAATTGTTTTTCATGGCGAGCCAGCAGCGGCGAGCGATTAAAGTATCTTGCAGATACTCATTCGCTCGGCATGCAGACGTGTGATAAATACATCCGCATTACCAGTAAGTATCTGCCAGATACACGCCGAGAATTAAGCAACGTGGCCGAACGGAAAGTTGCAATAGAAAGGCTGGGCCTTTGTTCGGCTCCCCAGGATACGGGTAACTTCGCCTTCGCCCAGCGAAAAATAAATAATTTTCCCGGCGTGACTAATTGCTCTGCTAAAATCGAACAATGCCAAGCCACTCGCACTGAGACTCTGTACAGGAATTACTGCAAAAACCCAGCTGGATAAAGTGCCTGCCAGATACAATAGACCGGCGGAAACATAAATGACAAGAGATGAATGACTCCGGTTCTCTGGAGCCGCTTTCCCTGCTTTTTGCTATTTGCTTCTCGGAGTCGTCCGAGGCCAAAGTCAAAGGCTAATGACAAATTAAGCGCAGTGCAATTAAAACAGCCGGAGCTCAAGAAAACAGCCACTAACCCGGTCGCTGACTGGCTTCTATCTGTATCTGTATCTGCATTTGCACAGGGAAAAATATCCAACGGGTTTTTGGACTTTAATTTAAGTCATGGACCTTTTATACACACTTCCTATATTTTGCTACTTATAATTCCAAAATAAAATGTGTTTATTTCTGCACAGCAGCATCGCTTCGATAAATATTATTCACAGCGATTTCCCCCAGTGTCTGTCTGCATCTGCGACTATGACTGGGTGTGCCACGTCGTATTCAAGGCGATTATTTTCGAGAATTTATTTTCGCACGCATTTGTCACAGATGCCAGGGGAGGGGGCCTTAGAGACCGGCAGACAGACGGACAGCCGAGTCACAGAGTCCACTGCCCACGTTCCTGTCTCGTCGGAAACGCGGCTGCTTGGCTTTGGCCGCCTGGTTATCAGCAGCGAAGATGAAATGAAATTGTGCTAAACTACAAACTACAAACGAGATCTGCCCGTGTGGGCCGCCATCCGCAGCTTGGCCAGATACTATATTACCGATACTGCAGATACCCGCAGATGCCGCCCACTCGCTGACCGCTTTCTTTGTCCGGCTCTTTGGTTTTTGGTTCTGGCCCGCGGCAGTCGCAGCTTTTCGGACATTCGCCATTCGCCGCCGCCACAAATCATTTTCAAGTGCCAAAAGGCACAAACAGAAACAAAAACAGAAAGCCAGGCCAAAACCCCCCAGCGCGCATTAGAATGGTGGAAAAGCGCACGCAATGGTTCTGGCCAATTGGAATGGGAAAATATGTAAAGTTGGTAAATTTTCTAAAATTCCAAAACAGATTTTTCATTTCATTCAACAAACATATTATTTGGATTTGTTTGACGATTAAATATATACATTTTGACTGTTTCAATGTTAAGAGAAAGCCATTGAAAACAAAGAACTTTTAATGCGCATTTTGGTTGAAATATTTCAATAATAAAAAGTCATTATAACCATTATCAAACTGCAATAAAATATAAATAATTTCCAACAGCGCAAGCGATAGAAATCTGTTTGCACACGACCGGAAAATAAATAGTTCAACGTTTCAATTGAAATATTTATGAAATTCTATTGAAACAAGAACATAAAACGATTAAAATCAAAACCGGAGCTAAGTGCTTCGCAATCAGAGTGTTTCAGCGAAATTCATCGACTATTTCGTATGAACTGAAGTGGCAAGCATATTTGTCGATGCAAATACAAAACTAAATTCAGTATTAAAAGGTTTCGAATGTCTTCAATCAATTAACATCTCAATGACATGTTGAATCCGATTTGCGTTAAATAAAATTGCTCAAATTGCCTGTCCATGAGAATTAAATAAAGCGCATTTAAATCGCACTACTGCAGTCCCCTCCATCACACGAATTGAGCTTTGGTCAGGTGGATTTACAAAATACTTTCAAATTATTTGCATATATGCATACATATCGTAAAGCAAAAATTGTATAATTTTACATTTAAATGCGCTTAAGCCAGCTTTTAATGAAATGTAAGCTTTCGATTCCAGTTTGAGTCTGGGTTCGGGTTCCGATTTGGGTTCGGAATGGGGTTTCACCTTCGGCATGCGTGCGAGACCTTCCAAAAGCTGCGGCAAGGCAAAAATCGAACGCAAATGATTTATAATTAAATATTTTATGATTATCAAGAAAGAAACGGAGGGAGAAAAACAAAAGCGCCGAGCAATTAGCAGAAAATATACGAAACAAAAATCATATTAAGCGACGTTGCAGAAAATTTATGCTCAGCATAAAATTATATAATTTGCTTTTTCATCGCTTTTTCGGCTTCGGTCTCTGTTTCGTTTTTATTTTATTTTCGCTGCTCAATTATAAAACATTTTTCAGCATATAATTAAGAAGGTCTTTGTGCCGCGTAGGCTAATAAAAATGATCAACAAAGTGCAGCAGTTGTTAATTTCATTTAGCGCGCATTAAAAGTAAATATTAATGAAAACAATAAAAGCCCCGGCACAAATGCATGCGCGTCGAATTATGGCCGTTAAGAGAGATTCCACCTTCCCGTTTCCCTTTCCCGCCCCTTTGAAATGTCGCACAGGTCTGAAAATTAATGAAACACAGCGGAAAAAACACATATAATGATTCCAGTTCAAGCGAGTTCGTTTCATTAGTTTTCCACCGTAATTACCTTCGTCATGCCCAAACAATTTGCAAACATTCAAAACAACAAAGAGTATTGAAAAGGCTACAAAGATAGGTTCCCCTTTTGTGGACTTAAGTTTTAAATACTCTTGCTGAGTCGGCTTAAGGAAGAGTTTATCAAAGACACATTTTAATAATTAAAAAATATTATATTACAACTGAAAACCTTAAAGATATAATTGTTTACAATTTTATTGTTGTAGTTTTTTTATTATTAGTCCTTATAATTACTCTTGCAGGATTATTGCCAGCTTAACAAAGATTTTACTCAAATCACATTTGAATAATTGTTCACGATTGGAAAAGAAATTTATTTTATTATTGAAAACCCAAAGAGAATAATTATTGTAAAATTTAATTTAAACTTCAAAACCATTGAACATTTTTTATTGTTATTCATGATAGCCTAAAAAATTCTAATTCAATGCCAGTGAGTCGTAGTCCTCATAAATTATTTCTTTCTTTAATTAAACACAACTTTAGAAAAGTCGTAAGGCCTTTGCAAAGAGTATTGACATTCATAATACTATTTAACGTAAGCGGCACAAATATTTGCGGTCGGATATGAATAAAGAAAACTCGGACTCTGGGTTGAAAACGGTTGGACTTCTCCAATATACGATATAGTACATGTGTATATGTGTCTGGCAAAAGTTTTAATTTTTTTTTCCGCACTGGTATTTGTGTTTGTGTGTTGATTTTGAAATTTGTATTCAAGCGTTAATTGGCTTTGCTCATTAGCGGGTTTTCTTTAATGCTATTAACTTTATTTGCTGTTTATTTTATTAGTAACGCGGCGTTGTATTTCCTGCGGCCTAAGGTCGCTCTGGGTTGCTTTTCCCCCCACCGACTAATGCGATTGCTATGCCCGTAGTGTATATCGCATGATTGATAAGCTCGGCTGTCCAAAACCGAGCTGACTGCCCAAAACACTCCGGCCCAAGTGTCCAGAATTTCAAGTGGCGAGTCCAGCTGACCAACGGCAAGGTGTCTGGGCATTAGTCACGGGCCAGAAGAGGGGAATTGTGTCAGCACCTCTGAAATCATCACTCCAAAAACAGCCGAAATCAGAGTGGGTTACTTTCCATTTCTGGGATTTTGTATGCCTTTCGATAGCGCAAATTGACAAGGTCTCTGCTCGCCTTCAATTGCCGCCTTCAATTAGAATCAATCAAATGTCAAATGCATATTGAGCAATATTTTAGCCAGACCTTTCCATTTCAATCTTTGATGGGTGATTTCGGTCAGGGTCAGGGTTCTAAAAATGAAGAACAAAAATATATAAATATATTCCCAAGTGATTGATCTACTCCTTTATTGAAGGTATCTCATTAGAATAAAGTAAACTCATGAAATTCAGAATTCTGAAAAATGTTTTCAGCTTTTGGTACTTATTTACTCAGATTAAGTTCCAAGGAAAAACAATAGTATTTATATGCATGCCAAGAATTATCAAGGTTTTGTTTTTTCTTTAAATTTAATAAATCTCAAAATAATGCAAATTGTTTGGCTCTTAAAAAACAGTATTCCCGGGAAGTCGTATTTTTGTTTTTAATTGCAAAATGTTTAATACACTTATATAGATTAAAGTTATAAGGAAAAACAATAATATTTGTATGCGTGCCAACAAAAAATTCAAAATTCCTTATCATGGTTTTGATTGTTTCTTAATCTTAATAATTCTCAAAATAATTCAAATTGTTTGGCTCTTAAAAAACAGTATTCCCTGAAAATCGTATTTTCATTTTTAAGTGCAAATAATTAATATAGATGCCGTGTGCGAAATATTCAACAAATTCCTGAGCAGTGACATCCCCAGCATCTCTTATCTTTGGTGGCCCCTAAAAATGATCTGAAGATTTGTCACTCTGACGTTGAATGCAAAGCTCCTCTTCCTGCCCAGAAATGCGAGATGATGTGCGGTTTGCAATGTGAGTTGGAAAATAGAGGCCCACGACTTGGCTGGCTGTCGTTCGTTGTTGTTGCTGCAGTTGCATGTCGAAAGTAATAATTTTATATATGGCACGACAAACACACTTATCGGCGACATGCGTGTCTCCCTCCCCACCGTCCCCCGGCCGAGTCACCACCCTGAGCGAGCGGATGTGTGCGTGTGTGTGTTCCTTTTGAAGTGCACAGCATGTTAAATTCGTAAAATTCATTAAGATTCCGTTGCCGATGCCAACCAGCGACTGGCAAAAACGACGACGACAACGTTGCCGATGTCGAAAAGTGCCAAGAGCAGAGCCAACAAGCGGCAACCGAGCGACCCACAAGACCAGAGATGCCAGCAGCAGCAACATCAACAACACGGCAGCAACATCAGCAGCAGCAATGGATGCACAGGGGGAAAAGTATAGAGAAACCTTTTCCTAAGTACTACTTGCTGAAGTAAATTGTATTTATCCATGTCAACCTCATTTATCAGTTTGGATATTTGAAAATTTAGTAAGTGACAGCAGCAATAAGTGTTTCAGGGGAAGACCCTTTCGCTGCTGTCATCAGGACTTATTTATTAATATTCAAATAATACAGATAATTTTATTTAAATCTATATAAATCACTAACTAAACACAAACATTCTCGATAAAGTTATAAAAGCTAAACTGTCACATTAGTAATTTTAGACCCAAAAGAAAATTTAGCTTGATGAGCACTTAGCAGAGAATTATTCCAAAAAGACTGAATAAATCTCTTTTGACACATAATTTTAGAGGTAAACAAATCTTAAAGTTTGTAAGAATTAAATATTTAACAAGAAAGAAAGCTACGATGACTTTTATAATACCCTCAAAGGGTTATTAAAATTGTAAATATCTATAATTTCACATAATTTTTCAATGTCAGTTTGAAAATTCAGCAATTTTAGTGCTCTTTTTTCTAGGTTTAAAATTCTTCTTTCCTTAACATGGATAGATGATGCTGATTAAGAATATATATGTATATGATTTATAGGTTTGGAAATGACTCCTTCACTGCAAAACTAGCTGCAATAATTTACCTTTAAAATTGAGCTATTACTTTAATGTTTCTCCCAGTGTATGTTTGCTTTTGTTGCTGGTGGATGGTCGTGCTTCGTAAAAAGCATTTGAAACAAACTCAATTATGCCCGGTGCAGTGCACACAACCAACAACCAAACCAACAACCGACATTCAGCATCCAAGCATCCAACTACGAAGGAGTCTTCCTCCCGCTCCCTGCCCCGGCTCCGGGTTCGGGTCTCATCTCATCTTGCACTTCACGTGGAAGCACGCGGCTCGGCACGGAAATCTGTGAATTAAACGTAACGTCTGTCTGCCCAAGTGTGACTGTGACTAAAATGCGGTCACATTGTTTGCCATCACCCCTCACCCTGGCCACCCGACTTCTGGGAACTGGAAACCCTGCCAGCCCGCATGTGTCACACTATTTTGCATTTAACGAAACCTTAAAACGACTCGACTCTGTTTGAGACGTCGAGCAACCCTCGAGCGAACCAGAGCAAAGCCTGGCCCCATCTCATCTCCTTAATGAGCGGTGGGTCACACGGCAAAGGCCATTAAGAAGAGTTTTACTAATTATTGAACAGGGTTTTTTTTCAGAATTATTTTAGGTTAAATAGTAAGTAAATTAAACATAAGGCATTCCTGGGAACTCTTAGCCAAAGAGCTTTTCTGTTACTTTTTTGAAATATTTCAAACTTAAGTTTTTGAATAAGACAAAACGATTATATCACATTCTGCCAAATCAATTGAAAAAGCGGAAAATGTGATATATATCACGGGCTGTCTGTCAGAAAGCCATTTTGTCTCTTCAAACAAATGACAACTAATCCGTTATGCAAAAATAAAAATGTTAAGACTAATTAGAGCGTTGTTTTTGGGGGGTTTCAAAGAAATAAATATTATAATGCGTAAAATAGTTACATTTTTTTAGCTTTACAATTAACTTGGGCATATTAAGAAATGGTTTTATTAAAGTTGGATTTGTTAGAAATATTTCTTTTTAACAAATAGATTTTACTAGCACTTCAGATAACCGACAAAAAAGGGATCCCAGTTCTTTGTCTACACTTAAGCTGATCTAATCCCATTTAACCAGCTGTCGTTTAATACTTTCCTATACATACTCACCGTATTCGATGGTTATTCAACTCGCACCGTACAGATGCCAAGGGAAATAGGTATTTTACCCATGCAATTCCTTCGGCTTGCCTTCAACTGCCTGCTCTGTAATTCCATTTGACATTCAATTTTACCTGCTAACAAGCATTTCCTGGCCTCCGCCGGACCGAACCGAGCTAAACTGGATCGAAAGGAGCGAAAAGGCGACGGGGCAGGCGATTCCCCAGCGATTTCTAGCGCATCTCATAAATTCCAATTCGTTTGATTTATAAAAATGAACAACGCCCCGAAAAAAGCAGGCGAGGAGGCCTAATAAATATTCATGTTCGCCTCGACCGACAAACTATTGATTAAAAAATAAAATTAAAAGGAGCCGGCAGCAACAGAAGTGGAACTTCCAGGAGATTCGATGCCAATTTCCAGCCGGGTGCCTTAATGGCTTTCTGGTCCGGTCAGGAAGCCAGGGAAAAGTACCGAGCAGAGCTGAGCTGGGAAAACACAGTTCGTAGTCCGGGCCAAGGTGAGAGGTGAGAGGAGTGGAGTGCCGCTGAGTCACTCGAGCGACGAGGGGAACCTGCGCCATAAATTAAAAGTAATTAAAATATTTAAAGGCTTGCAGTCGGGCTCTCGGTTTATGACTTTAAATAAACATTGCCAAATATCCCACCCCCAACTATAAACCCCTTATCAGCCCCTTGGGAAAACTTGTCATAAAAGTGAAAAGTATAAAGCTGCCCGATAAGCGCCGGCAGAGCGGCGCAGTTCGAATGAAATTTTAATGCAAATAGCTCAAGTGGACAGTGGGTCCGCTGGGAGCTGAGCTGTGCTCCTGCATAAATCGTTGGGCCTCCGTTTCGTGACCCAAGCCGAAGTTGCCGCCGGTCCAGAAAAGTTTTATTTATGGACCGGCGACCTTCAAGACCGCAGGCGGCGTTACGGGGAGCTCGGGGGCCGCCCCAAACTAAGCCGCATTAATTTTCATTAAAAGGGCTTAAATGTCGCGCCAAACTTACTTGCTTGTTTTATTTTTTAATTAGCAGCCAGCGACGGGAATCATGATTTATGAAAGGCACCCAACTACAGCCCCCAGCCACAGACACAGCCATAGTAGGCTAAGCACTTTAATTAATAAAACACTCAACACAAAACAAATTGACTACTTGACTGACAGCTAAAATGAAAAAAAAATAGCGAGCCTTAAAAACCATAAAAAAGAAGTATGTATAAGAAAAAAAACAACGAAAAGCCTCAAGATGAGGGCACAATGGCTCTCCACAGTCTGAAGTGGGCTTTTGCAATCTTTACGATGCCCACTAAATGATATTGACAAAAGTGTTCGAGTGGTACAGAAACAGAAACAAAAACAGAAACCGAGCAGCACAAAACACCAACAATTATAAACGCTCAAGTGTCTGGTACAATCATCAGTCATGGCGCAAAATATGACAGACCGAAAAGCATTTTTAGATTTCCTCGGCGCGAACGCGATGCGTAATCGTCGGGGATATGGTTCCAGGCCGATCCAGGCGGTTCTTTGGCGTCCATGAGCTCGTTCTCCGCAATTTATGGCTGCCGGGGCATAATCAGGTCCAACTGGCATCTGTTGGGCAGTAAACATTACGATTATGGCCATGAGACTGCGGAGTGTCAAAACTTCTCCCGAATCATTTTATTGGGGGCGCAGTCCCAGTCCCTGTTTGGACTCTTTTGGTTCTATGGGCGACTCTGGATCGGATGGTCGTTGGGCAGATCCCCGAAGAAGTGCCAAAAGTGGAGCACTCCAAGTCGAGCAGCACTCCAGATTAAGTGTTCTCGCCAAGAAAAAAAAAATGTATAGAAAAGCCCAAATACAATTTTAGGCAGTCATTCTGAAACTTTGATTGCGGTCCACCAACCGTTGAAAGCAGCTTAGCCAAATGTATTTAACAAATGTTTAGAGTTCCCTTTTCGGAATCCCCTGGCTAACATTTAACCAAAAAGGGTGCAGTAAACAATTATCCTAAACTAATGGAATAACTACTAAAATAATTAATGAATGATTTAAATCTAAAGACTGATTATTCCAGATTTAATTAATTCTTCTGAATTGAAATTTAATTTATTTTTGGCTTTAAGAAAATCTTTTAATCTCTTTTTCTTTTCTTTTAATTTCCTTTTTAACTCTCAAGATAAGGTCTCAATAGAGACAAATCTTAAGCCAGTCGGGTTCTTCTTTAGGTATCTTGTCAGCATCAACACAATTAGCTTTTTATGGCAGAACCATTTGAGAGACTTTATTGAGTTTGTTTCTAGAAAATGTGTGGGAATCCAGCTTCTATGGTAAGGCTACATTGTATCACAGATCGCCCCGCCTCTGGGAGCCAACTGTTGTTCCTACCCACGCCGTCCAATCAATCCCAGCCGTGACGTGCCCCAGTCTCGGCTAAAATTAAAGTTAAGTTAGGGTTCCAGTTACCACTTAACCAGAGGGAGGGGACCGGGGCAGGTGAGCGGCAACACTTGACCAGTTATCAGCACCATAAATCCCTAAACAATCCACTTGAAATTGAAATGCCCCAAACGAACGCCACCAAATCGAAGCCGAAATGCTGTCGCTGCTAAGTAAAATAAATGAGTTAAAAAGCCCACAAAACGTGAAAAAAAAGAACGCGATAAGCGACTGGAAATACTCGCTTTTACTAGGCACAACAATAAATGAGCCGGGGGCGCGGAAGAGGGGCAGTTCCTCTGCTTAATCACACTTGAGCGCAATTGCGGCTTTTGACCGATATTACGAACCACTCGACTAAGTCGCCATTCACCTAGACGACTGCGTCAGCAGGTCGAGATAGTGGTCGCTCCCATACCCTTGACGGGGATATTTCCAGGGTGTTATGGCACTCCACTAAAGCCATAAGCTGGCAAATAAAAACTTATCACAAATGCGGATTTGAACTTTGCTTGGGTTCTCTTCTTTATTACTAATAAGTACAAGCCATATTTTTTGTGGCCATATATGTAGTATTTGTCACTGCGTCACTAGGAAGAACAATATTTAAATTACTGTAAAATGAAATGTAAATTTTATAAATTTAATCCTGGCATAATGAGGCGTCAAGGTTTAAAAACTAATACTAAAAACAAACCTTTTTCCATTGCAACAACTATGCTCGGTATTCATCCTGTCGAACCTTAAACTTGGCTTTTCCAATCTTGATTCTTGTTACTTTTTATTTATTTTTTTCTCCCCCTGTAATCAGTAATTAATTAAGATACTTTTCATTTGATAATTTCGACAGACGGGCGAGGCGATTTTGAAAATTGCGTTAGACGGACGGGAGGCTGAGTGGGGTCAAAAACGGGGGCGTGGCCGGTTGGGGGTGTATCAGATTTACGAGCTGACGGGACCGACTTAATTGTATTTGCTTGTCCCATGTCAGATAGATTCGGGCCTTTCTGCCTCAGTTTTCGCTAGCTAGCTGGTCGTTGTGGCCCGGCCTGGTAATGCCTAGATTTATGGGCCTGCTCATGATCAGATTATGGAGTCGCCCCATGTGGGCAGGGCTTGGCCGGGGCACACACATACGAATGCCCCTTATCGGCCAAAGAATGCCCCGCTTAATTTATGGACTCAATATTTCTCCATTGCCTTTAATTAGTCAGGAATATATATAATCGCTCATAAAACGAGATCTCAATCTCCGGCGACTGCAACAAAGTCGCCTGCAGCCCAGTCGCCGATCATGCCGATCATGATGATCGTGACTGCAATCGCCCCACTGGCTATCGATATCAGTCCCTCGGACCCCCCCTCTTCACTCCGTACCCAAATCGGAAAATAGCGCGGGCTCTAGGGGAGAGGGAACCTGCGCCTTTGTGCTTAATCACCCAACGGACGGTGGACCTTTGAAGTGGCCGTTGGGGCCGCCGTGGGTTAATTGCGAGCCGCTCATTGGGTGGCAAATCAATTAAAGAGCAACAACAAACGCTGGCCTCATGTGTGTACGACCAAGCTGTTCCACGTTCCAGGAATGCTATATCTCAAGTCCCCGGGAAGTCAGGTGGTGGGGCGGCGGCCCTTTTTAACCTCGAACCCAAACGGGAGCGAGAACCCACTTAACACCCTGGGAATTATGTTTTAATGCGAAATGTCTGAAAAACAGGTGATAATAAAAGGGAGGTTTTTTTTGGAGAATATACCCTTGGAAGGGCATAGTTTGGTTTAACAAAGGGTTAACTGACCAACCTTAATATATATTCGGATTACTCTCAAAGGAAGTATTATTTGATTAAAAGTATTAATTAATCTAATTACTTGACTTATTAGAAAACTATTCAATAAATGCAAAGCATTCTTGAAACGATCAATAAAATAGTAATTTATGATTCTATTGATTTCCAAGTCTTAAAACATGCTTATTTTCAAAGATAAATAAAAAGAAAGTTGACAGTTCTTGTGGGAGTATTTTATAAAACCTATTAATAAAATGCAAAAGACTTATTCAACCGAAAGAGATTTCTTAGACATAAAGCTAGATATATTTTGATGAATACCATTTCTCAGTTATGAGATCATTGCGTTGTTTAATGGGTTTTAATTAATTTGCATAGCTCTCAGGTCGAAATATAATATGTTAAATTAGAAACGGGCCCATAATTAATATTTCCATTCAGATGAAAATAAAAAAATTAAGACGAACATCCAAAGTCCAGAAGACCATTAAAAATCACAGACACCCCAGAAAGTAACTCCTTCCCTGAAGTCAGCTCCATTACTGAGTCATTATGGCCAACTCGAAGTGAGCAGGCCGAAAGAGTCCCGTCCCGTCTTCACAGCAGACCACATTAAATGGTTTTTATTAATGATTATGATTATGCATACATTAAAACCCACTGACTTTGGGCCGCTTTGGGGCTTCGGCGCGAACGGGGCCCATTGGCCCACAATGTGAAACTGGCGCGCGCATAATGATTAGGCCAGAAGGTAGTTAAGGCTAAGGCAACCGAAGCAGGCCAAAACAATACTGAAATGAATGACGAAAATTCATTTTTGAAATTCAAATCGAAGCGCAGCCAAGGGACTTTGAATTCAAATGCGAGCGCGAGTCCGACTCCAAGTCTGAGTCTGAGTCTCGTCTCAGCCCAAGTGGATTTCTTTGTATGCCTGGGCACGCCGGCGACAACTGGAAAACTTAATTAAAACAAACGTTTGCCAGCCGAATTAGCATAACAAAAGACCCAAGTCAGCCAAGTCAGTCAAGTCATCCACTCGGGAAAAGGTTGCCCGGACTCTTGATATTTTTACGCCGTTTTGGTTCTTGGGAATTTGCATTATATATAGATTTATTTACGCTCGGCATGCGTAATTTGATTGCCTTGGCTCCCCTCCGAGGAGCTGGGGGTCTGAGGCTGGGCGGAAATTGCAATTAGTCGTTAGAAAAATGCCATAAATTAGATTACCGAGCGAAATGCGACGCAAACTTTGCGCCGATTATCGCCTGTCCATTCAAATATATATACAAACATTAGCTCCGTCGTACCTACAGAGCTGTGAGTGTGTATAATCATGGCTCTGCATAACTGGAGGCGAACAATGAGGCCATAATTTAAGGCATTATGGCCGAAATCCGACTGCGCCTGGACCGAGGCGAGTAATTCAGAAAACGTTTTTGTAATTTAATAAATTATTTATGTACTCGTTTCATTGGCTACTCCGGAGTCCGGACCAGCCTCAGTTCAACGTATCATTTTTATGATTATATTATATTGTCTGTGGTTTTTTATTATTTTGTCGGTTCTCCTTTTTTGAGATAATGCAATTCCTAAAAATATTTTTATTTTCTTGTTCATTGGCATTCATTAGAGCTTTATTGTTGTATGTGCGTACGCGTATAGATTGAATTCATTCATTTCGAAATTAAGTCTAAAATTTGTGAGTTTTCGCTGTTGCCCAAAACGAGTTTGATCTGAGCAATGGGGAGAGAGGGTCGGTCGGAACCGTTCAAGAACACAGCCAACAAAGCCTCTTTTTTATGCGAGGCGCTGCTATAAAGGCAAACAATAAACTTGCCACATAAAGCATTCATAATTTAATTATATAGACCCCACACACAGACCCTAGAGCGGACACAAAGGGGCTAATTCTTTAGAAACTGGCAGTTTTAATTTGATGTAATAAGTTTGGAATGGAATATATATAGTATGTCTGAAGAGGTGAGGTGAAACAATAGGAGGCCCTTTCTATATCTTAGACGGAACAATGGCCTGGCTGTGTATAAATTGCATGGCCAATTGAATACTACTATTGATTGCAATTAACTGCCATAAAATCTATTATCGATTTAAAAACACCTACATACACTCGGTTTTATAGTAAATATTAAGTAAAAACGACTTTGTATAAGGTTAATTAACGTTTATTCCAACAGCTGGTTTCTATATCTTTTAAATTTTTGTATCTCAATAACTCTAAAAAATAAATATAAACAAAACTATTTTCATTGACATAAACAAAAGCTTGATGAGATAGGGCACCCTCAGACCCCGCTAAGACCAATGTCAAGCGATTGCCACCCACTCAGATGGCGAATTTGAACTGTCATACGTGACTGAGGTAGACAGAGTTCGAGCTGGCTAGATAGTCTATCTAGTATCTGGCGTTCCGGAGAACAAATCGGCCGCAATCGTGTCACAAGGTTCCCCTATCGCGGAATTCTCGGCACCCCATCTTTGCATGTGGTCAGCCGCCCACTCCACTCATCAAGTCACGTCAGGGAAGCCACATAGTGTCGATAATAATTCACGTGCCCCCTGGCTATCGGCCAGATAAGCCAAATCCAGCTGCGAATGGGTTTCTTGCAGTGCAGGCAAATATTTGCTTTTGAATTCATTCACTCCCCGTCGGCGTGTGACGTGTGTGCTAATGCCGAGTTATTTATTAGCCTTATTTTTTCGGGGTGCCAAGTGTTGGCCAAATTCATTAGACGAGCTCCAATATCTCGGGGAGTGCTGATGGAACGTCACGCGATTTTATTAACGCACTTAAGCGATCCCAACTGATCCAGAGACGTGCGCAATTTCGCCGATTTCGAGAAAGTCGGCGCAGTCAGCGGAGGGACGATAAAATATTTTAGCCGCACAGCGTTGTAAATAATTAAGTAAGCCGAATTAATTGGCCCAAAAATAAATGAAACGAGAAATATTTGCATATTTCTACAGAAATTCCATCAAAGTCGCGCTAAGGCGATGCGAAAAACATCAATATCAATGGGAATGGGGGCCGTGGAATGGGGAATGGCGTAATATTTGCTCATTGCAAAATCAATTAACGATTTCAGGCAAATTGATATTAACGAGTTCTCGAAATAACAACTCAAATAAAAATCCAAGCGAACTGCAGCCGCAATATGGACACTCCAAACTGGAAAAACACGAGACGAGTGCCGGTGGGGGTATATCGATGGTAGAAAACAGAGCCTGGAGGGAGCAAAGTCACGCAGGTCCATAACCATAAGCAAATACGTACACAAATTCCGGCGAGGCGACGCTGCTCGAGGCAATAATGGAAACAAACCCCGTTAATAATAGCTAAAATGTTTTTAATTAAGTGCAAATGCCAGATTAACGATTACAAGAAAAACACGTTCCATTAAAGCCAACGCAAGCACACACGAATAATGACACATGGCCAGATTTGACACGAAATTGGCTTTGGCTCCGACTCCGACTCCGAATCGGAATTCAAGTTGGAAGTGTGATTTTGCATTCGAGCGGAGCGGGGCTAAGTGAACTACAACGCCGTCCGGGAATCGTGACAAGATGATGCTAATCCGATAGCAATCGGAATCGCTCCCCGGATCGTGTTGTAATTGTTGACGCCGAACGAACTTGATTTGATTAACGTTTCTTCTGATTCTTCCCCAGCAACCCGCCAGCCACTATGGAAGGGAAATGGAGCCGGGACCGATCATCCAACTGGAATATCGAGTTATATGTAGAATAGCACGGATAGGTGATGCTTAGCTGGAATTATATACATTCAATTATAGCCGGACTTGTGTACCCATTCAATCATCCAGAAATTAAGCGGAAACATCTAGCAGTCTGTTCGCTTTGAAAAGAAAACACCAAGCGGTCAGATAATAATTTAAATTAAATTAATACAAACTAATAAAGGTGTGCCTCTTTGCATTTCACAAAAAATGTACAGCAAATTTCCCAATAAACAGATGGGGGTTTTTAGAATCTTTACAAAGACTGATCAGGTTGTTTTGGAAAATTTACTTCCAGTGAAATATTTCAACAGATCTCCCAGCTGACAGCTACGATGCCAGTAACTCAACTCCATGGAGTTGGATATTGTGACACGACCGATCGTTCCTATGAATACTTATGAAGACATAAATTGCTTCACGATATTTTTCCACCCATAAAGTATACTTACTGGGAATTCTCGCGTACACACCTCATTCCGGAGGCGGCTATAAAAAGCAGCAGTCAATGACTGAGAATCGCCATAAAAATTGTTGACACGAAATTTCTTAGATCTGAATTTATGCCCGGGCATCGACTATACGTATAAATCATCTTATAATAGCCGTCTTCAATAAATTAAAATCATTAAAAGCGGATTATCAGCTTAGGATGGGAAAGTTTCTGGGAGCGGAGCACAAGATTTGGGGCCCCCACAAAGATACGAATCTGAGAGATCTGGTTCATTTATCTGGGCTATACCTGGCCACCATCTGCCAGGGCCTTTGTCCGGTCAATCAGCAATCGATTCAGCACTGCTCCCCGGTTCCTTAATTACCAAAATCCGGCGCTGCGGAGCGTTACGCATTCGTCAGCCCCGTCCGTTCCATGAAAGAAAGAAATCTTAATTAACGCATAAACAATTTACGCGTATCTCATTATGTTCTGTTCGCCGGCAATCCATCTAACTTCTGTCTGTCTCTCCTCACCTTTTGTAGTCGTTAAGGTGGCTTTATTTCCTCGGCCGCCGTCGTTATTACTACTATTTTCGTTGGCCGGGAAAACCATTCATAAATGATTAACGTTGCCAAAGTGCAATTAACATTGCAAACAAGGGCAGGGCCCCGCGGACGAAGAAGAAGAAGGTCTGGGCCCAGACCCCACAGACACTCATCCTCAACATTGCCCCTCCCCCTGCCGAGTAATCAAAAACTGAAACTTCATGCGGCCATAAAAGCCGAATAATAATAATAATAATGCTTGTGTCCACATGGTCCGATGTCTGTGCGAGTGCGCTTAATTTTATTTCGTTTTCCCATTTTTTTACTATTCGAATTTGGCCATATAAACATTTTTGTGACGCGCGGTAATTACGCTGAAAAACTCATTTGACGGGTCGCCCATTCAGTCGCCGTGTAATAAATCTCTCAATGTGTATAATTTGGTGTGAGTGAGCCTGGCCAACGCACGGAAAATCGTATCTGGCAGATACACTCGATTGCCTGTACGCTGGGTGCACATTTTTGGATTTTTTACACTGGTAAAAATCACTAGCTGGAGTTGTATAAATCTTTTCTGTGAGTTAAGTTTGTTTGAAACAAATGGAAAGAAAGAAAATTTTTATATTGAACGGATTAGGAATATGTTAACCTGCAATAAAAACAGCTGTCATTAGACAATTTTCCTCCGTGTAGCTCTTGCACAACAGGCGGCTTAACACTGGGGATGGGCCGGAGATTTCGGGATGCGGACTGGATCGGTTCGTCTCAGTTGGGATCTGTTTGGTTTCCAGGTCTTCGGGCTGCCCGCAGGCAGTCGGAAAAGGGAGAGGAGGGCTCGGGGTCTGCTGCTGCTGCTGGCTATTAAGTGGAATGCCCGGCCTGCAATCATTACTCATCCGAGGCTCTAGGGTTTCCTTTGCATTCGACTATTGTCAATGGCAAAACAATGGATAGGCGCGGCTGGCGGGGGGGCAGATAGCTGATACAGATACAGATACGGATACGGATAGGCCGCATCCAGCATAGACACAAATGCAAACGAAATTCAAACAACAAACTACAAACTACACACATGTGGGAAAGTATCTCTAAGTATATGCCACAATTTATGGCTTCCTACACAGGCACAACGTGGCCCCAAAAAAAAAAGCAAATATGTATATGACAAGTCATAAATGACTCAACCTCATGGACGCCGTAACAGCAACAGAAACATCAGGAGAAACAGGCGCAGATACACAGATACACCGATACAGATACAGATACTTTTGTTGTTGCGGCGCGCCGTAAAAAGAAACAAGAAATCGACTGACACATCGCTCAATAAACATAAATTATAATTTATTTAACTTTTGCACTTTGTTTCATTTAATTTTCAATGCTCGTTTCCAATTCGAGTGGGAATGGGAATGGGAATGGAAATGGGATTCATTTGTTTATTATTTTGTTTGCTTTGCTTGCGTCGGACTCATTCTGTTCGGCGGAAATTCAATGGAGAATTTGGGGGAATAGCATTTTCAGCTGGCTGGCTCATTAAAAGACGCGCCACGCACAACTATGTTATTTGAAATATTTTAATTATTTTCCACTCATACATATGGCTGCTCGGCGGCTATATGCGATTTCGTGGGCGTAGCAGGTTGTTCCGAATTATTTTTTTTTAGGCGATTTTAATTGCCCCACCAGAGACCAATTGACGTCCGTTTTCAGGGTGTATTTCGTGGGGATTTCGAGGCCCCGGATGATTGTGAAAAGCACTTCACTGCAGTGTTGAGTTCGCCTGAATTATGAGCCAGGAAATTCACAGCATTTGAAACACGAGCCCCGTGAGTGCTGATAGTGTGGCACACATACCCAGAGGGGGCTGGATGAGGGTGCCCTGGAACAATGACAAATACGTCAGCTTGTATTTCACCCTAGAGAGAGGGGAATGCCTGGGACAAAGTCCCCTGATTGCGACCCGCTACCCCCACCCAAACCCCTGTAAGCAAAACTCATCCGACTTTATTCAAGTTGCTCAAATTAATATTCAATTAATTTGCATTTTTATTGTGTTCGGTTCAGTTGTTGTTTTGGGTTTTTTCTTACGCATGCAGCCCAGTAGTATTTATAATTCCTTTATATCCATAATATGCTACAAATTTATTCCGTTTCTACCTCTTTACATCGTTATGTATACGAAATAATTATATTTATGTGTCATTTTTTTCCATTCCCTTTTGGGGGTATAAATAATTTACATGAACATTTTTTGGCTTTCATCGAACAGAAAGGTTTTCATACGAGTTTGTGTTGTGGCCTCCTAAAAAATGGCATAGTTAATGCAAATGCTCTGCCAATTCGGTGTGCAAAAGAACTTTGTTAGTCGTTGGCATACATAATTCAAAGTATACTCTGTGCACAATAATCACGAATAAAACTACTATCACATTGAAATACACATATGTATGATACATGCTCGGGAAACAATAATAATTGCTCATTAAATATCTACACACGCAAAGCGAAAATTGGAACAGTTTTGGTGCGATCAGAATGCCACAAAATTGTTGTCTAATTTAACGAATTCCGATTTGGCCTGACTGTAGTGTGGTTGGGGGGTTGAGGTTTTGAATAGAACAAATCGTGTCGGTGTCGGTTGCCTTGGCAGTTGCTTCTTAGCCTATCCTAAACGTATATTTAGCAGCGTTGTGAAGAGCAACGGAAATGCAGAGAGGATTTCCAGTAAATTAAGAAATATTTAATTGTTAATGTGGCAGCAGAATTGATAATAATTCATAGTTACGTTCGTACATGTAGATTTTTATCTCTGGTTAGCACTTTTCACGCTCGATAAGTTCTGTTAATTCAGCGCTCAAATCGCTGGAAACTTTTCCATTTCGCCCTCGTAGTTAATCCGATTTCTGATGGACTGCATATACATATATATTTCCGTACATATTAATTTGCTGATGGCCTAGATAGTGGTTATGCTGCGGCACAGGCGTATTGGTAGGTATACTATATAAGATCGTCTATATCAATTTGTTTAGCTGGCTAAGTTTCGCTTTATTTCGCTGGCTGATTTTTGTTTTGTTGTAAGTCACAATACGGTTGGCTAATGCGATGTTAATGTGTACTTAAGAGTAATTAAATATAGGTATATCTGTATTCCCATGTGCCCGATGGATACACGCGCTGCCATCTATCTTCTATGGGCCCGTTCGTGTCTTCGGCTGAGACCCAGTTTCGAGTGGAGTTTAATTACCCGGCCAGACAGACACGTCCGAGCCACATACACAAACACACTTCCTCCTCCAGACCACATCCCCTCCTTCCGTCTTTCCGTATGTACATACATCGGTATCTCTGGTCGGTGCCAGTACCCCTAGCTTCCCCCTAAGACATTTGGCTTGCCATCTGACATATAATTTTAACTTGTTACATTGTATTTCGAGTTGCGTTTACCTAATAGTTTTCTTTATGTTTCGCTTTCGTGCTTCGAAATAAATGCGATACAGTGCGGTTCAGGAGGATATGGAGGTTGGGGAATAAAGAAACTCCAAATAAGAAAGTATATTTTAATTTCTATACAATTTCCAGTTTTTTTTTAATTAATAAAATTATAAATCGATTTGCTTGTTTGCTGTCATTGAGTTTATTATACCTTTTAAATGATGTTTAGATTCCTTCCTATGGCCTTGGAATGCACTGTACCCTAGTAAATGCTGCACTTAGGCAGCTGTAAGCGTTAATGCCTTTTAATTGTTTTTTGTGTGTAAGTGTATTTTTTTTTTCGTATTTTGTATTTTTTAGATATTTTTGCGCTAGCTAACTAGTTTTACACGTTGTCATGTTTGCTTGTTGCTCAGCCAAGTCTAAAGTTTGTAGTTCAAGTTGATTTTTTATGGGTTTTGTAGGCCTTTTGAAAGCTTTTGACCTTCCCTCTCTAATGTTACCTGTCTCCTTCCACGCTCTTGCCCAATTGAAAAGGCAGCTAAGTGATTTGGCTTTGGCTCAGCAATGACTTTGTTAACAACTTCTGGGCCAGCCAAAAGTTTTCACAATTGCGCAAAGCCTGGGAGGGGGCATTTGGGTTTTAGCAAGCTAAAAATATCAACGCCAGGTATAATTAGGAATTAGAAATCAATGACAAATCGCCTTTGACATCATCTGTCTGGCTGACTCAGAGCAATCTACTAAACAAAAATACGAAATTCCCATTTGGTGAGCTTAATTATTTATAGTTTGCTAAGCTGTTTTGGGCTTGGCTTTTCGAATATCGCCGTGTATAATTCCATACATTTGGATTATAATCTTCCGCAGGGAGAGAGTGAGGTCAATTAAGTGCCATTAATTTGCCTTTTTAATTAATAATTTATTTTTTAATTTATTTAAAGCCGCCGTTTTAATCCCGCGCGGTCTATCTCGCACCGCGCTGTGCATTCATGCATATAAATTATGCTAATTAGTTACAGCTACCGCATGACAATTTAATACATATATTTGCATTCGTTTTTATCTGATCTGTTATATTTTTTAATTAAAGCTTATTAAAACTGTCGCTCACTCTCTCGCTCGCATAAATATTTATTTGCTTTTTTTATACGCACTTAATTTATGGCTCTTGGCAATCGTCGCGGCGAAGAGGCAGGGCATAATAATTACCGAAAGCCTAGAAAATATTTAAATGATTTTGTTGTGTTTTTTTTTCTCTCCCGTTTCTGCGTTGCTTAAATGCTTTTTTTTTTTTGCCCGCTAAAAATGTTTTAATTATGTCAGAAATGATGTAGCGCGCTTGGCAGCAGATTGAAGTTGACCCAAAAAACGAAAAGAAAAAAAAAGAGCAAAGCGAAGAGCGGAGAAAAAAATGAAATGATGACGACAAAACCGGTTGCCTAGGTCTGAAATCGGAGTCCGGGGTCTCCGGAGTCTCCGATGTCTGAAGTCTGGGAGTGGAGTTGCCTCCGCCTCGTAAATATCGGCTTTATGACCAGCCTCAATGCGAGTATCCTCCGCGTTTCTCCCTCTTTTGTGGCTGCCACTTAGCCCCCCCCTGCCACGCCCACTGGCCGCCCCCGCAGACAATGTTTGGTTAGACAGCTTCCGACGTTAAGTTTTTTTTTTGGCCCGTTTTTTTTTTTTTTTTTTTTTTTGTTTGGCGCTTGACAACTGCCGACGCCGTTTCCACTTAGTTTTGGGTTACTCTTTTTATACTCGCGGCGTGGACTTGGCTTAATGCGCTTTGCGTCATTTCATTTTGAACAATTTTCGTTACTCGGGACGTGGATTTAAAAATAACTGACTCTTGCAACTGGGTGCTTCTGTTATTCGGTGCCTTTTATTTGCATGTTTTCCCCAGCCGCATCGGTTTTTGTTTCACTCGATTGTTGGTTTGCCTTTGCCGGGCCATTATTGGGTTTATTTATCTGTTGATGACTTTTAAATGGCAGCTGCTCTCCGATTGACGGCAGAAAAAAAGCATGAACGTCTAAATAAAGTCAATTAGAGGAGAAAAAAACCTTTTAGTTGACCTATCCCGCTCTATAAGTCTGTCCATTCAGCTCTGACTAAGCGAAAGGCAAAGCGATTAATCGAATATGCTCATTGGAACCTGCATCCGACGGATACAAATCACTTTGACGCTCGGCTGTGAGTGCTATTTTCCCTTTTCATTAGAACCCTCGTTAGTTGGGTTTCTACCGTGAAACAGTGTTTGAAGCTGAATTGAAAATATGCCCCAAAAATATATTTTAAAAATATTAATTGTTGTTCAAACAAAATAAAAATATAAATAAATGATATACAAATACTCAATATATTTTTATAAAAAAAATATAATAAAAATAAAAGGATATTGTCAATTGCAAAATGATGGGACAATACGAATAATCAGAAAAACTGATTAGCGTGAAACTATAAAATGTGGAAGTATTTGCCTCCACTAAATATATTGATACTTTTAGATTTAGTTTACAATAAATTGCATATTAAAGTTGGAAGATATGGTTGTCTATAATAATTTAGTTATATGCACTTAAATGTTATAGTACCATTTGAAAATAATTATTTCCGCTACTAAGTATTTAGAACTCTGAGGTAATGAAACAAAAGTTTTCCAATCTCAACGTTTAGTGATTCAGACCCTATTGGTTTTCTACTTATTTATTTCATCCTCTATTATTTCGAAAAAACAAAAAAATCACAATTAATTGCAGTTTTTATTAGTTGTTTTGAGCAACAAACACTTGGCCGCCTTGAATGAAATCGTAAACAGCAAAGACCCAATGATAAGAGCTCAATTAAAATCTCTCATCCCCCAACCATTTCCCCTTCCTGCCTGAGTGATAAAGTCCCCCCAAAATATGTGTATAATCTCTGCCAACGGCCCCCAAACTAGCCACTTGATCACTGAGCTCATTTTGGGAACGGGACGGAAAATGTCAAATAAGCGAAAGCACTCAAGTACGGCACTCGGGCGGGCGACTGGACATTATCACCGGGGACCGCACATGGCACCATAATCGAATCAGATGTGAATGCGAATATGTGAATATGCGAATCCAAAGTGCAGCCTCTATTCAGCTTAGTAATGCCAGACAAGACGAGCCGAGCCGAGACGAGACGAGACGAGCAGCACCTGCCCATCGGGCAGCGGGCAACGGGGCGTATGAGTGACGACAATGGCGATGACCTCGCATTCGAAATGGATTGATGGCTGTGGGGGTTGCGACGGGGTAGCAAAGGCTGTGAGGGGGCTCATGCAAATGGCCCCAGCAGCTGATAGTTGATTGCTCAAACGAAATGAAAACAAACAACCGACGCTGTCAGCTGGAGCGATCTGTAGTATATTTTAATTACACTTGTGTGAACGCCGCCGCCACCGTCGACGGCAATTGAAATATATTTTTCCGTCCTCTAATCTAAGACCAATTTAATATGAATTGAATAAATGAATAGATGGCAATCGTTTCTTGGGATGGTGGGGCGAAATCAAGGGAAACTAAGGCAGTACCTGATTTCGATGTTGGGCTTTAGGGAGATCTGGGCCATACTTCAAATATAAAATCTATATAAAATAATATTTAATAATTTATAGATCGTAAATGTTAGCTTTAATTTAATTTTCCCTGCAGGAATATAAATAATATATAAAAAAAGAATAAAATGTCCCAAAAGAACGTACATAAATATAAAAAATATATGTGTCGTCGCTGTTTTAGCTTAACATGAAGAATGCTTTGATTTTTTGTTGGCTATTTTCCAGACATTTTCCAGACGTCAACACTGGCCCTGGCCAGTTCCTGACTATGGCTGCATTTTGCTCCAGCCTCTTGTCTCTCCTTGTTGGATCTTAAGTGGAGACAAGTCAACTTGGACGTGGACACGGACTCGTTTGGATTTGGGGCAGCCTAAAGCGGTTCAGTCTGTTTCGCGGATGAGTCAGTTTTTGGTCTACAGCGGATGTCGTTCGGCTCACATCCAAAAACAGTTTTTTGCCTTAATTAATTCGCTGATTGCCACACTGGCAATCCTCAGCGGGCTTCCCTTGCCTATGCATAAATTAATCAGTTATTTACTTCCTGGAATCGCAACTCCCATGGAACCGAACCGTCTCCAATCGCTTCGGCTCGCAATCAATAATGGAAAATACACATTTCCCCGAGGGACCTTGAGGCCGAGGCTAAAAAAAATTTCTGCCGATAAAAATCTCGCGTTTCCTGCCAGCTCTGACTTTAGCTTTAAACCATTAGACTTTTCTGTGGGTTTGCCGTCAAACAAAGCATTATGTGAGGTCGTAAACACCAGTCTGTCGAGGGGAAAATCGGGGTAATAGTACGACCGGAGCCATGGACACAAAAACAAATGAATTATACTGTTTGGATGAATGAGCATGGGCTATATAGTGGTGGCTGGAAAATGAGTATGACAAGGTCTTGAAATTCTTTTGAAATTAGGGGACTGCAAGCTGGCATTTGGTTTTATGACGTTATGAGGAAAGAAATAAAATAAATCATAAAACCTAAAGAGAGTTTAAAGCTTTTCCAAAATCTATGATTTCTTGTTTAAAGATAACTTAAAAGAAGCAATTAAAAATGTATATAAGATAACAAGAACTCGCTTAAAAGAATTTGAGAATTCACAAACTTTGAATTGATAACTAAATTGTTTTGGTTGCAGGAAATTATTATTGAAATAAGCATTAGAAACATTAAAAATAATATAAGAAACTTGAATTTTTAAATTCTTAAGCCTAGACAATATAAATAAACTGCAATCTGGGTCGACGCAATCCATTTTCGAGATTAGTTCCATGCTGCAAGGTTTCCCATTAGGCAGGAACCACTGTGAAATTACGTTTCTTCAACCCCAAAAACGGAGGTCTTCCATCAATGACATTAATCAATCACAGCTCACCGCAGCGCAGAGGGGAAAAAAGCGAAGCGAAATGATGGGGCAAAGCAAAGCTGAAAATCAAATTAAGGCGGACAAGAGGAGAAGCCAGAGACAGGCCACAAGGAAGGAAGGTGTGAAGTAATCCACGAGAGCCGACGGCAGTGGGAACTCTTTCCCGCACACACAGGTAAGTCACTTGAACTACACACTCTTTCTAGCAAGAATTGAAAACACAATTTACTTAATTTTTTGTATATCTCGCTTCAAATTACGTTGCATAATTTTGAATAATTTTTATTCGTATTTTTTGTGTTGCTTTACGCTTTTTTCTGTTTTTCTCTCTCTATTTGTCCGTCCGTCGTCCGTCTGTCTTATTCATTCGGTAATAATTTGTTGCTTTTCATATTTTCGTATTCTTTCTTAAATGGTTTGTTATAACATTTTGTTTGATTTTTTTAATTAAATATGCGTATGTGTAGTTTTTAGCAATTGGTTGGTTTGGTTGTCGGATGTTCTTGTTGCCATTGTTTATGGTTGTTGGTTTTACACAGAGCGGTTGTTTTCTGGTTGCTTGTTTAATTTAAATTAAATTAATTACTAAAATTATTTTATAACAAATATCACTACAATAGTTTGCATTTTTTTGTTGTTTCTTTTTGTATCGTTTATCAATTACTACCATTACATAAAAAAGAAAAAAGATCGCTCGTTTTCCTCTTTTTCTCTCGCTTTCTCGCCTTCTAGCCTTCCGACAACAATTTCTCATAGCAGCTAAACAGTTAATTTTTTCCATCTCTTAATATGTCGTTAGAGTTAATTAGTTTTTGATTCTAAAAGCTTTGAGGGGGCGGTGTGTATATATGTATAGTAATGCTTAGGGGAGGATCTATTGGTTATTCCTTGAGGCGGCTATTTCATCGACGCGTACTTGGTAGGCGTCTGTGTCTCATGTTGCATGTTGCTGCTGCTGCTGCTGCTGCTGCTGATGCTGCTCCTATTGTCGTTGTCCTTGGTGCTGCTGCTACTGCATCACACGTTGTAGCAGGAGATCTGCGGCAGGTGCTGGAATGTGGGCGTGGCCGCCACCGCTGTAGCCGCCGAGCTAAACGGGACAAAGGACGTCTGACCGGCGGCAGCGGCAGCGGCTGCCAGGTTAAGCGAGGCGGCCGCCGCATACGGGTGCATTCGCTGGGAACGCAGGTACTGCCGGTACTTGCCGCTCAGCTTGTCCGTGGCGGTGGTTACCGCTCCCGGTATCGCCACAGCAACCGTTCCCGATGCCGTTCCCGCCACCGTTGCTCCCGTGCCCGCCGCTGTCGCCGCCGCTCCGCCTGTGGCCGCTCCCGTTGTGGGCGTGGCCGAGTAGAGGCGCATGGGATTGGTGTCAGGGCCGGCCTGATAATTGCTAGGAACTGTGGCCATAGGCGACCGGTCCATCAGCATGGACGTCGCATCCCAGGGCGGCGGGGGCAGGCATTGTTGTTGCTGCTGCTGTTGCTGCTGATGCTGCTGCTGCTGCTGCACCTGAGACTGCTGCTGCTGCAGTTTTCCTGAGGCAGCCGCCGTCTGTCCATAGTTGCTGCCGGAGATCATGGCGTCCCGCTTGCCGCCGCCGCCACCGCTGCCCTTGGCCGCATAATGGCTGTGACTGTGACTGTGCGGGTGCAGCATGTGATGGGGCGTGAGGGCGGTGCGGGCGGCCAGGGCCGCCGCCAGCTGATCCCACTGACCGGCAGCCGCTGCGGCAATAGAGGCTTGGGCCTGGGCCTGGACCGCCGCTGCCGCAGCCGCCGAGTTGGCTGCATGGCTCTGACTTTGGCTTTGACGTTGGCTTTGGTTGCTGCTGGCACGTTGCTGCTGCTGCTGCTGTTGTTGCTGCTGCTGGTGTTGCTGCTGCTGCTGCTGCTGCCGCCGCACATGCTCCAGACTAGACTGCTGCTGGGGGTAGTGAGCTTGCTGGGACATCTGGGACATTTGCTGGTGCTGCTGCCGCAGTTGCTGCTGCTGCTGCTGATAGCGCTGCGCCTGCTGTTGTTGCTGCTGCTGGGCAGTGGAGGCCGCCGCACGGGCTCCCCGCCTGGCCGCACTACTGCTGGGCGCTGTGGCCACCGCCGCTCCGCTGCCGCTACCGCCCAGGGCTGCTCCACTGCTCAGGGAGCTTGAGCTGATGGACCGCGCCGTGGCATGCATGTTGTTCACGAACGGGCTGCGGCGCTGCGACTCCATCTTGCGGAAGTAGCACGGATGGATCATCAGCAGCGGCTCCACGCGCTGTCCTGCCGGCGGCTTGGGCTGGTTGGGGAGCTCGTACTCCACGCTGCAGTCCACGTGCAGCGGGATGCTGTAGTCCTTTTGCGGGGAAGCGGCAGGCGCAGCATTTCCGCCGTTGCCATTGCTGTTGTTGCTGTTGCTGGCGGACTGTTGCTGTTGTTGTCTGTTGCTGGCAACGGCGGCGGCGGCCTGCGTTTGGGCCGCCGCCGCATGGCTGTGGCGGGCGTGATGGGCAGCCACGGCGGCGTGGTACATGTGTTGCTGCTGCTGGTGATGGTGTTGCTGCTGCTGCTGCTGCGCCTGGCTGTGTTGCTGTTGCTGCTGCTGCTGCTGCTGCTGCTGTTGCAGGGCAGAAAGAGCCGACATGCCGTGCGACAGCGACGACATGTCGTAGTTGGCATAACAGGCGGCCATCGTCATTGCTCCTAGCTCTGATCCTGCTCCCGCGGTTCCTTAGCTCTTCTCGAGTCGAGTTCGAGATTTGTTAACACAGAATTCGCTTTGGGTAGCTTTTCGCTTTTACTTTGTTGCTTTAGAATTTTTGCATTTTTGCTGGCTTTTCTTTTCTTTGCTTTCGCACTTTCGAAAAAATTCACTTTTTAGTGGTTGTTTTCTTTTTGTTATTTGATTTGATTGGCACTGGTAATCCAAAAAAGAGCGGCTAACGGTAAATTTGCTGCTGCAGGTAATCCGTGAGTGTTGTATTTGTTGTTAATTTTTGTTTTGCGTTTTGGAGGAACCTTAATCCATATATTTACTTTTGTTTTTGCTTTGGAATTCGCTTTTTAACCCGTATAATATTTTAGCTGCTGTTCGCGTGTTTAACTTTGTTTCGTTTATATATGCTTTTGTATATATTTATTTGTTTAGCGTTTTAATCAGTCTTTGATTTTGTTTTACATAAATGCAGCGAACAGTTAGAGCTGCGTTCGTGTGTGTTGAGTGTGGGAGGAGTGGGTGTGTGTGAGTGAACAATCCACGTGTGTGTTTTTCAGTCTTTTTCGCCCGTTTTTCGCTGGCTGGTTAACGGTTGATTTGCTCGCCTACTACTTGTCTTTTCATTCGGTTCTAGCGCAGCTCCGCTTTCTATGATCCGCACAAGATCCGAGTTCTTTCTTTCCGTCCGCGATGACCAGATGCCCGTTTAATTTATAATTTCTAGCCTTAAATGTGGCATATTCGCGGACCGCTCGGTTCGAAAGTTTGAAAGTGAATGAACGTGAATATACGTGAAGCGCTTAGGAAACGTCAGGCAGCGTCACGATAGAATCCACAAGTTCCACAATCCACAAGGTACATTTTCTCTCTCTAAATTTGCTCTTTCTTGCTCTGCTGAGTGCGCAGAGGGTGTTGAATCGCCTCTCGCTCTCACCGGACTTGGCATCCACATCCATCCATCTGCCCGCAGTCGCTGCGCTGCCGCCCTTCTGCCGACGCTGCTTACCTGCTGTTCGGCACAGCTGATGTTCCGTGACGTCCTCTGAAGCCCGAAAGCCAATTGCATTCAGTACATATGGCCGCGGCTCTCTCTCTCTTTGATGGTGTGCCTGTGTGTGTGTTACACATTCAGCCATATTACTACACGGCGGCCATCTTTACAACCACAGAAGAGCGAGCGAGAGTAAGTGGACAGCCATAGAGAGGGAGAGAGAGCGTATTATTTTGTAATACGATTTTTCCCGTTTTCTGAGCGTGTTAAGTGCTGCCCTGCTTTAATTTTTTACGGCAAACGCTTTTTTTGGGAGCAGCTTTATGGGGCCGTAAAAGCCGATGGGGCCTAAAGGGGTTACCACCGGACTGAGAGCTAATTGAGTTGCACTAAAAACCCGATATAAAAATAAATCTATCACCGGAACCTCTTTTCGGGCGGATTTCTAAATAAAATCAGCACCGTTTTAATACATACCTAAGCGGATTTTAGAACACTTTGGATTGGATAACTCTTCGTTTGTTGTTTTTGCTGACAATCGATGGATAAATAAAAATAAAATTAAACACAATTAAATTTTAAAAAATTCTACACTCAAAAATGTTAACCTAAAACTGAGGAATTTCTTTTCTAAATTAGTTGTCCTTTCTCTATTAAATCAAAATCATTGCAAACCCCACCTTAGAACACACCTACTTCTAAATAAATGTTCATCCGTAAAAATCCCCAAAAACACCTCCCATAGTCTTTGGAATACAAAATCCAAAACTGCGCACTGAGAGGCTCTTCTGCAGCCAAAAAAATCACAAAAACGAAAATACAACTCAAACATACAGCAATATTAAACGCTAAAGCATTGCAGACATTTCTGCACTAAAAACTTGGGAATTTAAGTCGGGGAAGGGGGAACTTACTATATCTATGGCAGCCTCTCTCTCGCACACACGCCCACGGAGCGACGGAGACAGAGCGAGAGAGGCAGACAGAATTACACACATTGTAATAAATAAGGAAGGTCGTTGCCATAGCAGCAGCCGCCGTTGGCGTCGTTTTTCCCCCACTTATTGTTGTTGGCCTGCTCTCTCCATTCAGCGCTCTCTCTTCTTTTAACTTACTCTCTGATAACGAATCAGCTGTTTTGTCGTTTGTGGGTGGGCGAGGTGGAAGGTGGGGAGGTGGAGGTGTGTCTGATGCGCCAGTGGGATGTGGTGAGGTGGATGTGGGTCCGATACATGTGTGTGTGGGTTAGTGACGACGACTGTCGGGCTCCGAAAGCTGTTTTCGTGCCTTTGCTTTTTCCCCCCAGCATATGTTTGCGAGAAATTGTTGCAGCCGCTCTTGGGCGTGTTATTGCTGTTACATATATCTCTTTCCATTTTCCATTTTACATTTTCATTGAATTTGTTACTGATAATTAAGTATGTCTTATTCTAAATTTAAATATATATTTTAATTTTGAGATTCTGATTATTTAGGGATCTCTTGTGCAAATTAAACAAGTTTGAGAATATGCTGTTGCTGCTTCTGAAATATTTTTTGGTTTACAAGTATTTTCTGCCCTATGGTTTTGCTACTGTATTGTTGCAGTTGTTTTGGCTAATTTTACCACCATTATTGCAGCTTTTATAGGCTGCCGTGCCATGATGCTTCGTTACTTTGTTGCTTTTGTTGCTGCTAGCTGCTTGCGTGCTTAATGACGAGTCGGCCGCATTACAGTTTGATTACGGGGCCGCCAATTTGGAAATTACCAAACTGCTCGAATTAGAGAAACAGTCGCTCTGCTCAGCTCATGGGCTCATGGCCCAAACCAACTACAGCAACAGGAAAAAAAAGGTAAAGAACAAAAAAGAGGCAACAGGAAATTGGCCAAGAGTTGGCACCAACCAACAACAACAAGTAATCTGGCTGGTAATTGTCTAGGAAATTTTCTGAAATTAGAAATTCTGGACAGGTAAAGTTTTTCTCAAGTACAATTGACTTAATTGCAAAATGAAATGAGTAATTAAATATTATACAAAGTTGGTAAAACTGTACTTTATTAAGTTTTTATACCCCATAACTTCAGTCTAAAGATAGTAACGCCGTGAAGGAGTCATTACCGATCCCATAAATCGTATATATTCCTGATCAGCATCAACAGCCGAACCGATTTAGCCTTGTTCGGAGGAAATTTGTTGCTACCGAATTTTTCAAAATTTGATAAGGAGGTTACATTGTTAAAATTTTCAAAAATTGACAAAAAGTTTAATTTTAAAAATTAAATATGTATGCTGTTTTTTTAAACTAATCAAAACTAACACAAAACCCCTTTCCAATTTGAAATTAATGCATTTTTGTCTTAGTTATGATAGATTTTCAATTCGCTACCTGATTCAATTCTAGCCTGCAAGAATATACCAACTGTGGCCTGCCGAAATTAACTTCCTTGTTACTAAATGTTGTAACTCATAACTAAAACCACTATGTTATAAGAACTCCAGAGAGTATTATGTTATATTATTCTTTTTACTTAAACATAATTCCTCGCAAGCTCTATGATATTCCAGATCCTAACAAATTATTTAGGATTTTTCCTTGGTCTGTTTCACACTGCAATATTATATTTCAGAAGGAGTGTAGACTATAATTTGGTACAATTTCCATTTAAATGCAGTTCTCCCATCGCTTGCCTTGTTCCCTGGGCCTGTTCTCGGGATCTGCAGTTTTCGGATTTCGGATTCCGGCCATTCACTCATTAAATCGATCCAGCCCACATTTCCTGTTCCTCTAATCTCTGTCATCGTTTTTTTTTTCCTTTTTTGTGTTTATCCTCTTTTGTGTTTTGTTGTGCTGGGCTCCTTTCTCTGCGCGCCTTTCCCTTCCTTTCTGGCATATCGAATTCATAACTCGACGACTGCCTTTCTCTTGTTCAAGTCACAGTCCTTGCTGGCTGTTCTCCTCTTCGTCGGTACAGTGAAGCCCGGCGGAAACCTGTTTGCATTATTAAGTAACCGCTGTGCCCGGGGTAGCCGGTTGCTCTGCATGGCTTCTTCAGCTTGTTCTTATCCTCAAGAAGATTTTTATGGTGCCTTCACTTCTATTCCCCGATGTCAGCACGAAACTTTCGTTTTTTATACCCGCTACTCTATGGGGTTTAGGGGTGCATTGAAATTTAAAAGTACATACATTGTTTTTAAACTTACGGCATTACATTATTTCTTGTTATAAGTATTTTAAGCAGGACATTAAAACAGATATGGGAAAGGGGAAGAAATCTCCCGTCTGTTATTTTGACAAATAAAATTAGTGCTGATAAGGTACGAAACATTTGATTAAAAAATATCGGTATCCTTAAAAATATTATTTTTCAGTTGGTTTATTCCCTTTTAAAAGCAAATACATCCTGTGTACTATTATAGGGTATCTCCCAATCGAGAACGGCGCTCTAAGTCGTCTACCTCGTGAGTCCCCTCTCGCGCTGCTTGCAGTTTGGCTTGTCTGTTTGTCTGGGCCGCTTGTTAATTCGAAATAAAAACAGGAAAATTTACTTTACAATCTGTGCTAAAATCGTAAATTTTTAGCCCGGCTCAGGCTCAGGGGAGCGGCTGTTTTTGTTGCCGTTGCCGCTGCCGCTGCTGTCTCGGCATCCGAGGCAGACCAGGCCGCGTTCAGTTGCGCAGGTAAGAGGACCAGGCAAGGCGAGGTAAGCTAATCCGCTTGGCCATGACAACGATGACTATTTGTTCTGGGCCCTCGGATCTCCATCTCCTGCCGCTCCGTTCTGTTTGCGGTTCCACGTATTCTCGGGCCGTGCCTAGTTGTTATCTCTTCTTATTTAATTTTTGGCTGCCATTGCCGGAGTCGCTGTTTCCTCTGCCGCTGTCGTCGTCGTCTAATCTCCCCGGCAATATCATCACGAACCATGGCTCAACGGAGTCCCACTCGGACTACGACTCCCGGCTTCCCAGTGTGCGAGCCTGGTCGTTGATTGATGTGTTTCCCATTCGGAATTTATGCCATGGACCATTTTGGGCAAGCGCTAAGCAATTCATTTTTTTCCAGCACACCAGTCCTTGCTTTATGTCAGTCCTCCCCAGTCCAAGGCTTAGGGTTGCCTGCTTGGCCACTTTCCCGTCAAACGCGGCTGGGTTTTATGGGTAGGAATATGGGTTTTTTATTTAAATTACTGACAAATGGATAAGCGTTTAAGGGAATATCATTTTGCAAATATTAAGGGAATGCCAATATTTTCGAGATTATTTTTGGAAAAAAATACAAAATGGAAAGGAATAAAATGTATCCTTTGCAACATTAAAATTTATTAAAGTAATGTCTACATAATGCTTTAATTTTTTCAACTATCCTTTAAGTTATTATGTCAGCAAACTGCTACTAAATATGGAAAAACCGGTGGAAATATCTTTTTACTTTGATATTTGAGAGTACCCCACTATTTTGGATAGAAATGAAGTCAGTATTTTTATATGTACATTTCCTTAAATTATTTTTGTTAATTTAGTTGTCACAAAATGAAATCAAGAGGTTCCACAAGTAAATGAACATAATACAAAACGAGCAATATTTGTATTTCTTCCCATTTAATTTTAAAGGTTAACTTATTTTTCTAGCCAGATGCTGTTGGCATCCCTTCTCATTACCTGATTTATAGAATTTTTCATAGATCACAGTGGGCATCACTGATCGCTTCCCTCCAGCTGCAATCAGCGGCTTGATCGAAGCGTGCGATACTCCGCCAGCAACAGCAACAATCTACAACGGCAACATCGGGAGCGTCTTGGGTTGCAGGCACGTTGCCAATGGACAGCGGACAGAGGACTTGGATGGAGCTGGACGGCGTGCACGTCGAGTGAATCTAAATTGCTAAATACCTTTTTATGGTTACTGGCAGTCGCAGGCTCCACTGTACCGGTACCGCCTGCCTCGGCTACATCGGCGGAACTTCAATTTAACATTTTAAAAATGTATCTTTGTATCGCTGCGCGCTGCTTGCTGCTTGCTGGCTTTCGCAGAAGCGATCCATAGTTGCTTCATAATGTATTGTATACATTTTGATTTTCCCTGAATCCGACCCGGCCCCCTGCCCCTCGTCCCGATCATTCCCGTGATTCATCATGGAGCTGTTGCCGTTCCGTTGCCGCTTTTGGTAGTCGCTCTTTTGGCATGTTTTTAATAGCCCTTCGGGAATTATTCATTTCCATTGTCTCGCTCTCGTCCAATTTCGATTGCCCATCGAGTTATAAACAATTTCAATTATTTTTCTCTTCTCCTTTTCCGCCGTACAGAATTATGCAACTAATTGTCAGGAATTCGTGGCATTTGGCTCCCAAAAAGATGCGCTCTCCTTCCTCGTCGTCAGCGCTTGCCTGTCAGCTGGCAAATGCATAATTAACTTGACCTTCATTCGACGGAAGGGATGATGGACAAGACACAGCACACAAACTATACTCGGGAAGGGGGTTGGCCCAGGGGTCGAGAAATTGCAGTTATACGACTCGGAATTTTTATTATATATTTCTTGTTTCTCAACGGAAGGAGCAGAAGGATGAGGAGGAGGAGGTTCCCCGCTCACTTTTCATCTTATGCTTTTTATTGGAAATGCTATTAAACGGATTCCGCTGAAAATATTTTCAGAGAACTGCGATCCCGGAATGTCGTTCAAGTTTTTAGTCCCAAAAAGCCAGCCAAATACAGAGAAATGAAAAGCCATAGGAACCCTGCCAGCCACTTTGACAAGCAATTATAGTTATGTTTTGCTGTATTTCAGGAATTTCATACATAAATATCATACATTTGGAGTTTGATTTTTTTTGAGCACGAAATGATCCTCAAATTTGTCGGCGGACCGATAATTGTAGATCGTAATCACAGATCTGAGCAATAACGTGAGTCTCATAACGGTTTCGTTAATGGGTTTCTTTTTGGAAAGTCTGTTATGGTTCGAGGAGCGGTTTCTGATAATAGGCTGTGGGTGATGATCGATCTGAATCAAAGAAAAAAGTGACTCAAAAATATGCATAAAAATGAGATATTATTTCACAGATTTTAGAGGCTACATACATACATACATATCTACATATTCTCTTCGTTTCCTTCAAAAATTGGCCTACAATCCTTCTAATATATAAGACGTATTAAATATTATTATTATTATACCAGGAAACAACCTTATCAAAATTCTGATAAGTCTGCTTTTTAGACTATCCTTATTGTCTAATTCAAGACCGCCTTCAGCCATCGACTCCAAATAAATTCATGCTGAAAATGAGCCTCAATTGTTTATGTTGGTCGTGATAAGACCGCTATGCCCATTAATCCTAGCCACTCCCCTAAAAGACGAACTGCACGCACCTCAAATCCCTGGCTCGCGAACTCGGAGCCCAGAGCGCCGCTCCCCCGTGAGTTAGGGGCACTTGCAGTGCATATATTTAAAATAATTCCCAAATAATAACAGATCCTCTCGAATGGCTCCCCAGCCAGCACTCGACGGCACTCACATAATCTTGCCAGCATTTTACAACAATTACGATATTCTATACAGCGAGGCGATAAAAAAAAAAACGCTGGAAAGGGAGAGGAAAAAGGTACTTGGAAATGCCGGCGGCGGCAAATTGCGAGAAAAGCTACAAAAGTATATATCAAGCCTGGCCGTATAAGGGCACTCGCGGATCCAATTAGCAAACAATTTATATGCACTTTGTTTGAGGTGCACTTTTGTTTTGATGAAAAAAGAATGAGGGCCCGGATCTGGATAAGCTCAGGGAATGGATGTGGCAGGTGGGGGCAGAGTTTACGCTCTAAATCCTTAATTATATGGAAAATTAAATATTATGTTTTTGTTTTATCTATGAAAAAAACTAAGACTAATAACAAAAGTTTTGTAATTATGGAAATATTTTTCAAAACTTCATTTACAATTTATGAAATCTGAAAAACAACAAATAATAATAATATTTTAGATAAAGTTTTGGACTGCTTTAAAATACATCTGCTTTTATTTTTCAACCAGTTTTTGCCTTAAAGCGGATTAAAGTGGAATATTTATTTTAAATACTTCAGCAGGATGCTAAAGTGCGACATGGGACAGATGGCTGAGTTGAAGTTCAGTTCACAGATATTTCAAAACCGGTAGAAAATCTTTATTGATTCTGGTTTAAAACTGGTCAAGCGTTTGTCCGAAACTGGGACTTAAATTGAAAAGTTTGAAAAGTCTGCTAAAAAGGGTTAAAAAATCCTCAAGGCTCTTGAGATATAAAAACACCCTTTGAAAAGAAGCTACACAATTAAGAAAATTCATTCAGGTTCAGCAAACTAATTTAACATAAAATAATAATGTGTTAAAATAAGGTCTCTTTTCGATACTGTATTTCTTTGTTCATCTTGTGACTAAAATGTACTTTTTGTTTTAAATTCAAGCCATTTAATGTAATTTCGTCTTGGAAATGGATTCGATTCGGAAATGGAACGCATACATATCTAACTAGTTTGTTTTTAAACAACCATTAAATGTTGATAGTAAATTATCTTGAATATAAATATCTCATGCGGAAGAAGTGCTGAACGTTTTTTATGGTAGGAAATTTAAGGATAGATTACTTTAAGGTACCGCGGAATGTTCATGGATTGATATAGTTTTTTTTACCGTCTTAACAATATGGATATACTGCGCTCTGATCCAATATTAGCCGCTGTCAAAAAGACTCCCTGGGGTCCCCTCAGCGGAAACCTGGTCTTTTTATGTTCGGCCGAAGGTTTAAGACTTCCCTTCGACGGCTGATACATTCAGCAAGGAAACAACAAAAGGGTGCATGGCTTTCACAACATAAATACTGAATAATCACAGCTTGAAGTAAGCATAGATATATGAACTTACTGCCTTTAAAATAATTAATGTTCATGGATTGTACCCTCTAAGGAAGGCGACCGCCAAGCTGCTTGAAATTAAACTTTTCCAGGACATTCTTTGATTCATATATTATCTGGCCGGGGTAGTGGTGTTAGCTTTCATGATATCATTTCCAATTCATCTTTCTTTGCTATCCCGATTCTTGTCCCTTTACTTGGGCGTCACAATTTCGAGACATTTAATACGCTCTGGGGCTCACATTTTCCCGGTAAGCTGCACTTAACCATTTTGATTGCAGTTTCAAATTGCAGTTATTAACGGCAGGAGAGCGGAAGCGAAGAAAGGGGTAGGTGCGGCAATGGCAGGGGCAGGGGCAGGTAGCTCTGTCACTCAGGTTGACATATGGGGGTTGCTGCTGCTGCCGCTGAGCCCTCGTGTTACACATCCATATTTAGTTGCCTCTGATGCGGGCGCAATATATTTAAACAAATTGTTTTCGTTCTTGCTTTGTCGTTGCTACTTGGGATCTCGTTATAAGGGTCGCACCTGCCCAGGGGAAAAGCTCAATGACTGCACTTGGAAAAAATATTTCTGGAATCGGTTGGATGTCAAGTAATGTCGAAAGAAAATAACTAAAAATTTGGGGGAAATAATAAGCAATATAAAAATATATTAAAGGAAAATATACATGTACATATGATTAGGTATGCATTTAAATCTTTTGATAATAATCTCAAAGCAATCAAATATTCTAAAACAGATTTAAATATATATATATATTTACCTTTAAAATCTAATGCAAAGATTAATATTTTAAGAGATTTTTAAAAGAATATTATTGTTATTAAAAATAAAACTTTGACACAACTCAACAATTTTTCGAAGTACACTTTTTATTTCCAGTGAACTCTGAAAAAACACACAGAGCTCTCTTTGCAGATGGTGCGCTCGTTTGGCCAAAGTATCCAAGGGATTAAGCCTGTGCATGAAATGTATCTGGCAGCGCCTGCGTTTTGCCAGGCACGCTATAATTTAGCATAAATTGTCCATGCTGTCGAGATTAATGTATCTAATGACCTGATTTGCTGATTTACAGTAATTTTCAGCTTATGGCGCGCCGGAGAATTGCCAACACACACACACACCCGGCATACACATGTCTGGTTGTGGCCGCTACCTGCAGATACTCGAATATATTTTGTTGTGCCGGGCGCTTTCCAGGAAGTGTGCGGCAGATACACGAAAGATACGCTGCGAATCGCTTGTCCCGCATCCGTATCTGAACCCGAGCCTTAGATGCCAAATCCACGAATCCGTGGTATACTATGTACAAGTATCTGCAGCCCCTTCTCCAGCTCCGGCACCTCCTGCGGAAACGAATCTGCGGCCATTAATCATGCGGCCAATAGGAGTTTTTCTAGCCGGTTTCACGTCTTCAGGGCCCTGTGGTCTAATGACGGGTTAGCCAAAGGGATTGAGCACCAGGTCCAGGTCTCTGGGTTTGTATGTGCCTTTTTGGAAAAATGGAATTTTCAGATTGGAGTGTTGCTCACCCAGATTTAGTACGGGTTTGCCAGTAGCCCAAGATGGGAAAGCAGTTTTGATATGATTAAGAGATTCTCCAAAAACTCATGGATTCAGTTTATGGTCTTTTGGTCACAAATACAAGTTGCTTTCAAACTGAAAAGGAGCCAAATCACTTTGGTAAATCCTTTGTAGCTGAGTGTTTTTTTTCTATGAATATTAATCTAAAATAGGGCTGTTATTATTTAGCATAATCAGATTAATTTGTGGTTTAAGTATAAAATAGTCTTACTAGTTATAGTTTTAAGGAATAAGTATAAGCATTTTAATACTCTATAGCATCCAACATATTGTAAAACAGGATTTTTGATGGCTTGAATATCTTTATTAAGACAATTTATTTTCTTCCCAACAATTTTCCAGAATACGCTCTTGTACCTGTTTAACTTGCACCTGTCGTAAGGAAAATAAATCATCTAAATAAACATTTCTCCACTTTAGGCATTGGAAAAGGAGAATTCTGATAAGGTTAGTTGCTGAACTAATTTTACTGAAACACATACATCTATCTCCATTAACTGAGCTGCCTTGTTACTAACATTTGCCACGAAAAATAATTTTTCCCATAGAGTTCTTGAAAGACTTCAAACGGGATTTTCTTTATCATTTTTTAAGAGCAGAACCCAACGTATCAGACATAATTCGGCGCTTATTCTGTCCGCTTCATTCGCATTCCCGCTGCACAATCAAGCGGTAAAGGGGTAAAAAAATTATATGAGCGGGACGGGGATTGAGCTCTCCGCTTACAAGACCCCAATCCCAAGTGAACCAAATCGAATCGAATCGCCGAGAGTGGAAACGAAACGAATGGAAATCGAATAAAAATGGGAATAAAACTCATTGCACGGCCACTTGAGACGCCTTGAAACGCCTTTGACGGCTGTCGGTCTGCTCTGCTAAGCTACCATGCACTGGGAAAAATAATAAAAAACTTTTGAGGTCCATTAAATTTAGTATTGGTACTTGGGAGAGTATAGGGAATATGTAAATATTTATTAAAAAATATTACTACACAAGAAGATGAACTCTTTTTGGTATAATTGATTGAGAAAATTTTTCGAATTAAGGCTTACAGTCTGTTATAATTTATACAGAAAAATTTAGTTTTGGTTTCAGTGTATCAAACACCTCCACAATCAATTTTTTTTCGTGCTCCCCCGCCAAACTCCCCCGCCTCACTCCCTGCTCTGATCCAATAACAAATCGATGGCAGCGATAATTTCCACACGCAGCTGCTGCCGCTGTCCTGCATCTATTTATCTTGCTACCCCTTTCCAGGCCCGATTCCCCCATATTCCCTTATACATATATACATATATATCTTTTCCTGCCTGCGTATTTCTGTATTAAGCCCTTGAGTGCGATATTGCGGCTCAAGTGCGAAAGCAGAGAAGCCTTAAGCTTTTCATTTTGCGAGCGGAAATAAAACATAAAAGTAACTCTTGGATGTTTAATGATAAAGTTTGCCCCCGTTCCACCCCCCAGCCCCGATTCGGGAGTGTGTGTTTGGCATTGTTCATTACGGCCACGCCCCTTGGTCCTTAGCCGCCCTCGGGCGCTGGTTTTTGCGTTTTTGCACGCTCAGCGAAAAGAAATAATACAGGAATGAACAACAAAGAAAATAAGGAGCGAAAAACAAAAACGGAACGGGAATTGTTGAAAGGGAAAAACGCATTAATTACGCTTTTTCAGCATAAAAAGCAGAAATCGAATCGAACGGATATGCCCGGGGTGGTTTGGGTATTATTTTTATGGCCCGGCTTCCGAAGGATATACTCCCAGGACATCCAGACCCGGATCCATTCGGCCTGGTTTACCGCTCGATTATGCGCACTCTGTGGATAATTTCTGGGCGTTCCCGAAACTATCTCGCAACTAAACTCTGGCCAGCTGACACGCTCCATTAAAGAGGGCACCGAGGAAAGGAAAGAGCAGGGACAGACCGGAAGTGAATAAATGAAAATCGACAGTTTTCAAATTAACCGGTGCAATGACAAACGCCAGGGCAACGCGCAATCAACAAACTATCGAAAACAAATTGTCAAAAAAGAAATTGAAAGGGAACAGCCTCGAGATGGACGAGGCCAAAGCAGCCGCTAAAAAAAGGCAACCGCAAAGATACGGGAGAGAATGGCGGCGAATTCAGAAGATACAGATAGAAAGGTGACACCTGCTGCCGAAAGAGTAGATCTAATCGAATATTGAACTTAACATATGTGTTTTTAAACCTATTTACATCTGTTTTCTATTACTAAATATGTATACTTATAATTTATAATATAAACAAGCAATGCCTAAGGAATAAAGTTAAAAATAAAATAATATTCTTATATTGATATTGATTTTTATAAGATATTTTAAAATTAAACTTGTGATTTTTGTACTTGCATTGAAATAAAAGGAAACTGATATATATATTTTTGTATATAAGTATTTAAGCCAACAAATTTTTTGTGGAAACTGACACACATTTTTCAGTGTTGTTTATTTTCTAAACATTTGTTATCAGCAAAATTTTCATCCCCTTAGTGAAAAAGGGTAATGTGATGGATTGATCTCCTGCTTAATCCTTTTTAATCCTATTAGATTCACGTTCTTATATCGCATTTAACTACATGAATAGAATATAAATTGAAAAGTAAATAAAATATACATCTTCTAATCTCAGACATTTTATTCGCATAAATATTGGATTTAATATTACGGAAAAAACTTCAAAACTGATTGGCATTAATAATGAACAACAGTAATTTTGTTATAAGCTTATGTTGCTATTAATTTGGCCACAGCTGTCTGGCCGAAAAGTGCCGCTGCAACTGTCGCTAATTGCTCCGATGGGGACTGAGCACAGACCGAGCACTGTGGGCCGTGGTTAGAGGGCTGGAAATGGAGGGGAAGGTTAAATACTGTTGCCAGGAAGTTGTTGAAAATCAAGCGAAACGAAATGACTTGGCCAGGCCGGTCGTCTCCACCCCGCCCCTTCTCGACCACCCCTCGTATATCTTCGATGGCAGACCGCAGAGCTGGAAGAGGGGTGCTCAAACAGTTGCCCCGGGCGGCGAGGGAAGTTGCAAGACTCATTAGCATTTTTTTGCTGACGGTTGGCGGCTTTTATTATATGCATGTTTTTCCCTTCGTTTCTCCTTTTTTTTTGTATTGATAATTTATGCAGTCGCACTTGTGGGTTGTAAATCGTTTGATAACACGCAAAACTTGCTAGCGGAAAGTGCCAAAAAATGTGCCCAGAGGGTTAAAACGCACACACACATGCTGGTGGACTATGTAAATGAAATGTGTCTCAGACAAAATTTGTGAGTTTGAACTTAACGATGGATGGTGTGCGATCTTATGGATGACTGAGCCGTCAAAGAAAACCATTACATTAAACTACACTGTCAAATAAACTATTTTTGTTGGCCGTATTTTGTTTGTAGAGAAAGGCATTTTTGTTGAAAAAGGGGTGATTCGTTTATAGATCTCATTATTTACTGCATTTTCTTTCTTTATTAAAACCAAGAAAATATATATAACAATATCTCAGAGACTAGTACTAATTTTTCCAAATTTTTAAAACAGAAGGATGCCGTAAAAGGCAGTTTTGAGATAAATCAGTAAAATTACAGTAGCCAAAAAATTTACTTTTTGCACTTTTAGGTTAAACAATTAAAAAAAAAACTTGAGGTTATAGAAGGGCTTTCTGGATCGGATTCGAGTTTAGAGCATCAAATACCTTCTTATATGGAAACATATAAGACTCATTTCGATATATTATATCTAAAAAACAAAATATAATATTTTCTACAAGTTGAATTATAAACCCAAAATCTGAATCCCTTCCCTTGATTAAGGCTGAAGGCTTATTATTAAACAAGGGTACATGCGGATGATCTTTATCAATTTTTTGGGTCACCTTTGTATTATTTTCCGCCTATAGGGATTTTTTTTATTTTTATGAAAGCATGTAGAAATTGTCACGATGCGAATAAATGTGTGAGAGGTTCCGAGCCAGCCAACCGTCCATCCATCCATCCCATTATTCCCGTTTATCACCTAGTTGTCCCCGCACCGCCATGTATTGTTGTCTTTTCCCACCATTCCGCAAACTGCGTTTGCCCATTGTTTGTGGTGCTGCTGTTATTGTTATTGCGCTCGTGTATTGTATTACCATATCTATTCGATCCCGTCACTACTTAAGTTCTATTGTAAGTCGCCTGGGTCACATGTGGGCCTCCCCTCGCTCTATCTAGCGCTGCACTGAGAACAAAAGTGGACTGTATACAAACAATTCTTTTTTAAATTCAAAGAAGAGTTTTGATAATTTAAAAATATGTTTTGACGGCAAGAAATACTTAACTTATTCAGGGTAAAGCTTCCTCTCTTTTGCTTTAATTTGCCATACAAGTATTCGTTTTCGCTATGTAAACCTTTTAGTACTTAGCCTTTTTTCTCAGTGCATCCTTGCATCCCTGTCCCACTTCCTTGGCCGCCTTTTGTTTGTGTGAATGTGACAGAATCGCCAGTGCCAGGGGCAAAAAGAAGGGACAGCCCGTAATATATAGAGAATAGACTGTAAGGAACAAGAAAGCAGCGGAGGAGCTGCAGCAGCTAAAGCCTAAGAAATTGCGAAACATGTCACAAACAAACGGCGACGTTTGCTGAAAAGGGACCACAAAGAAATCCGAAGAAGACGAGGTAGGGGCTTGAGGGGAGTGAGTCGGTTGCACAAACAAAAGTGAAAAGTTGCATGGTGCAACTAAATTAAATACATCCCACTGTGCCCCCATTTCCACCGTCTTTGGCAAGTCTTGCGGTTTCATTTTCTGCTTCGCTTTTCCCAGAAGTTCTTGATAGATGTGTACTTCAAATACACATAAGGTTTTTAATATTGTTTTTTCTTTTTGCACAAGATATATATTTTTTACATACCTTTTACCTGTTAAGGTTTAGGTTTCGTGTAAAAGAATTTGTAATATTTGCAAACTCACAGCGAAAACTACATTTATTTACTATAAATCAATGGTGACACCCTAGAATTCGCTTTACTTTATTTTCCTTTCATAATTAATTTTCCTATAAAGTCTTGCCATGTTTTTAGTAAATTAAACTCTGTACAGAATTAAACGATTAAATCTCACTTGTTCAGTGCTGATTTTAGAGAACTTCTGTGATTAGAAAGGTAATTAAATTGGCTGGAAGTAACATGAAAGCAGGCCTGGTAGTGAATTGTACAAATGATCTGATTCAGCACTTGCGGCGCGAGTGGGGGAATCCTGTCCCGTTATTTCGCCCCATTGCTAGTTGTTCATTAAAGTCCTGGCCAACGCCCCGATGGGCGTTGCTGGGTGGCACAGGCACGTGCCATAAATTCGGGTGTAAATGGAGCATGCCTCGGACTGTATCCCGTATCCAGGCTGGCTTTGGCGTTATCTTACAATAAATTGCTGTCTTAGTTTTGTGGGCAGAAACCAACCCCCAGAGCTTTGCCACCCATCCCCTCTGCCCGTCGAAAAATTAATATTAATTTGGAGTGTGTATTATTATATTACACGGCAACAGCAGCGAACGAAACTTTGACATGGACGTCTTATTAAATATGCACGAAGCCAAATCAAAAGTTTTTAGTGAGACGCGAAGGGAAGGCAAACCTGAATGGCCTGACAGCCAGCCTTCATCCCCTTTGGCTCGGTTAAGGCCTGGCTCGGTTGGTTTGTTGGCTCTGCCTGAGCCTCCGCCTCCACCTCCGCCTCTGCTTGTGCCTCTCTTCCGCCTCCTGGTTATAAAAAGTAATTAAATTTTTGGCTTCGCCTTGCTGTTGCCATTGGCAATATGCATTTCCACTGCTGCAATTTCGGGACTTGTATAAAGCGGTTGGGGAGGCTTTGGTGGCAATAAAGGAGCTAAGTTCAAAGCTGTTTTCTGGCAACGGCATTTATAATTACTGGATAAAGATCCACGAAGAGTTCAGCACTGTTGGGTACATTTTAATAGCGGCTCTGCTATTAGCAATTACATCAAACGAGACAGAAACCTTTGTATTGCAGGCAATTCATTAAAATTTAAATAACCAACCGACTACATACTACTCATAATTCAAGTTGAGTGGCAAAAATCTCACAATCCAGAGTATTTTCATACACAATCAACAAATGTTATAATTGGTTTTTGCCAGGACTCAAGGTATCAAGTTTTAATAAAGAACTGCCTGCGGAAACAAACTCGTAATTTAAGGCCTACGAAATTAAAAGCCTTCCCTAATCAAACTGAATGGGGCTTGGGCATCGCCTGGCTGCCGACGCGGACAGGAAATTAAAAATATTTGATTTTCGAAAATTCCCTACAAGAATTTCAATCGATAGGTCTTTGATCTGGGGCTGCACCCGCGGCGCCTTCAGCTACCCTTACCCTTCCGCCACCCCTATGGCCCATTCATCGCGATTGTTTGAATCTTTCATTAGACGCACCTAAGAAACTCCAGGCCGAGTCTCGCCCCGAATCGTGTTGCCTTTCATCTCCTCCTGGCAAGAACAGCAGCGGGACCGGGCCATGCCCACATGCTATCGACCTATCCTGCACTGGGAAAAAATACATGGAACACTCTGTAAGTACTAGCTAGAATTGTGCAGTTTTCGGAAAGCTTAACTTAACTTGATTCAATGGTAAATTATGATTTCTAATGCATCTCAATGACCTTAAATACATAATTTAAATTCAATTTTCCTCAGTGCTTTGTCGTGCTATCATGCTGCCGTGCTCAGTGCCCTGATGCCTAATTGCCATGGCATTCTGGGCGCAGCCTGAGCATCGGGATCTATACTTTTCGGGCAAGGCAACGGGAGCCCCAAAGAGCCGAATTACGAAATGTTTTTGCCTCAAGGCGAGGCTCAGGCCCGGCCATGGACAAGGTGTTTACACCGCATGAATCGAATCCCTCCGCTGCTCCCTGCCTTCCTGGTATCTCCAGGACCAGGCACAAAACTACTCTCGCAACTAAAACCCAATGAGAATGGCAATTACGTGAACGAAAGTTGGCCAAAAGGCGCAGCACTCTCCTTCGCCCTAGACCCCAGCCGGGCCATTGGCAGGCGTTTAAAATATTTGAACAGACGGCAGACAATTGAACACGGTCCGGACAACATACGGACAAGCGGACACTCATGGACACTCCCGGACGGGGACGGACAGGAAGCGGCAGGGGGCAGGTGCAGCTCGCACAGTAACAACTACAACTATGGGAACTACCGGCCAGACAGGCAGCACATAAAAATTTATAGAATATTTACGTGTGGCAGCAGCCTTTTACCTTTTACCTGCCGCCCTCGCAGCTGCCACTACCTTTTTAGCCTCATACTCTCGGCTCCTAGTTGGCCACGTTTGAGAGTGTCAGGCGGTAACCATTGCCAAAAAAAAAAAGACGACGTAAACTGCAAAACACACGAGCGGTGGCTTATTTTGGCGGACTTTACGGAGTCGGTGGTTGTGACCTTTCTGCAGGCTATCTTAATGTCTTAAAGTTCCTGGAAATACTGTTTGAAATTCAAACGTTGTTAAGTCCCTCATAGAGGGATTTCCTAATAATAAAAAAGAAGCTAGGATATATTTTAATATGAGTTATAGAAGAAGACTTAGCACACGATTAAAAGCAATATCAACTTGAATTAGATTAGAGTCAAGATGCCAATGTTTACGAATGTTTATCTAAGATGTCTCATGGAATATCAAAATATCTCTTGGTTTAATTTCGTATTTAATCTTATTTTTAATTTTATCCCACAAATAAAATCTTTAATATCAAAGCGGATATTTAGAATTTATGCTTAAAAATAAATCTGTTTTGCTTCACTGCCTACGCTGTAATTTCAAATTAAGAAAATATCTTTGAGTTTCCCCTTGAATCTTTAGATCTTTCATGCATGTGCGAAATTCCGCCCTGAAACTCTGCCTCTAATTAAGTGAATTCACTTTGGCAAGTTGTAATTTTATGCAGAATTGCCAAGAAATGCGGCTCTTCAGAAACCCTCAAAAGATCGTTCGTTCCGGACTGAAACCAACCCCGGGCGGCCAGTAAATGCGAAAGTCGACCCGAGCTAACAGCAGGTGGCTGGCTGACAGGCGGGATGACGGGACGGCTGCCTGGCTGACTGCTGTTTTCCCTCGGGCCAAAGTTATCCGAAATTGAAGCTTAAAGTTATCTGTCTGCCAGAGCACCACCCCCCCAGTTCGCCTGAGTGGCTAAATTCATTTGGCAGGCAAATGCAAATTATTACAACTTACTTTACTTTTTATTTTTGTTCTTGGGGAGGAGCAGCCGAGTCGGAGAATTATTTACTCGAATGGAGGCGGAAATTCCGGACGCCAGGCACAAGTTCCGTTGCTGCCCGAAGCCGAGGGGTTGCTTCCAAGTTTTCCGTTTCAGTTTTCGGCCCAACTTTTCACGTGTGAGAAGGGAAAGCGGCGGAAAAAGGGCTGAGCAACTTCGACTTCCGTATGGAGTCGCTTATGATTTGCTTTTAGCAGGGCGCTCGAGATAAAGATATCGGGACGGCTTCCTGTGCCCCGTCTTATAAATCATGCAAGGGGTTGGCAGTGGCGATAAGGAATCTCTCCGTTCGAGAGTCTCTTGTGCATTTTCTCAGGCCCTCATCCTCGCCCTCGCCATCGCAGTTGTCATGTAAATCAATGCAACTGGCGCGCATCGCTTCCAAAAATCATTTCCATAACCGTAGACACCCTTCTCCGTCTCCCCGGTTCACTCGGGCGGCCTGCATTTTGCGCTTAAATAAAACCAATTGAAGCGTAAATCTTTCACGTCGTTTCTGCAGTCGATAACGAATCGAATAATGAGTCAGCGAGGAGGAACGGAAGAAGGGGGCTTCAAGGAAAACGAGGTCGGGGGAGGAAAATGGAAAATGTTAAAAGGAAAAAGGGAAAAGAGGGCGGGCAAGGGCAAAGACTGAACCAAAAGGCGAGAAAAAAGTGCCCCCCTTTAGTAACACTGAGAATCACATTTTTGGGTGGTTGAGGTTATTATTAGATTACATCGTGGATAATGGCTGATCCTTATATAAATATTGTGCCACGAAATTAACGAGAAAGTCATTAGGAAAACCAAAAGTCCTTAAGAAGGAATCATTTTGAGAGTTTTTAAGTAAATATTGCTTAATAAAATTGTATTTATTCGTTAGGTAAATGGGACGAAAAATATATTAAATAAAATTAAATAGAGGTCGAGTTTATACAGCTAAAATAATTTATCAAAAATTAACCATACTAATAGGTGTGTTTTATCATGAATATTATTACAAACTGGAATACCTCTATTTTAATATTGCAATAAAGATGTAAAATGTATAGCTTAGAGAAGGAAAAGAACACGTATTAAAATTAATCTCCAGAAACAGGAAATCCAGTTGGACAGTGTAAATCGAAACCTCCACAAAAGTGACTACCAAAGGGCCATCCATTCCCCCAAATCCCCCTTCAAAAGCAGGTCCAATTCCACAAGGGAATGGAAAATGAGGCGACTTAGGTTCCCTGCGAAAGAGCATCGAAATCGTCGTATTAATTTCCATGTGGCCGCCGTCTAGTTTTACGGCTTAGGCTTAAATCGAATGCATCGGGGCCTGTCCTGTCCCTTCGATTCCAGCCTGCCCGTTGGCTTGTATTTCAATTAAATCGCTTCGAAAAAAAAAGGGAAAATAAAAACGTAACCTGAAACGCGGCACATTTTATTGATAGGCCTGCCGGGGCAACGTGCCAGACGTGTAATTGATGTGCGCGATTTAAGCGCAATTGATAAGCGACCGGGGTCTGGAGGCCGGACCTGAATCGGAGATCGGAGACCCTTCCCCGCTCCATGCCTGGGCCATCCCTCCTCCTGGCCTCTTGGCCGGCCTGGCTGTCCATTAAAAAGTCAGCAACTGTAGCTAATTAAAGCGACGTCTGAGCGGGCCGAGAGCTAAACTCGAATCAAATTTGGCGCATATCAAATTATGAACACAGCTGGCAGCAATTGCCAGGCAGAGCGACAACCTGACGCATATGGATGGCCCATCATCCCGACACACACACAGGCAGAGTCTCGTCCGGACAGTGAGCCTTCGATAGGGGAGGCTAATTACGTCCTGGGGTGCAATGTTATAAAACAAAATTAAGGAAGTCGGTAAAAATTGAGCGCCTATCTGGAATGGACCCTTTCCTGTCGGTTTTTAATATCATAAAAGGTTTATGGCATGGCATAACTAGTATTTATATAATGCCTATAGAGCCTTTTAATTTTAATATACAATAAATGTTAAAATAAAAGATATAAAAAGGGTTTTATATATTTTAGTATTTTATTATATGAAACTATAATTAAAACGGACTCAATAAAATTATTTAAATGAAAGCAACCATCGCTTCTGACACATCATAGCCCTTTTCTAATCTGATTATATATTTCCAACTCATGTAGAGAGTATTCCCTGTAATGTTATGCATAGAAAGTGGTTAGTGTTAACGAAACCCAGCCATATGCGTGGTCCGTAGAATAATGAATAACCCCCTAGGAATCGTCATCAGCCCCGGGATTCTTCACAAGCCCTGCCACTATGTCATTTCCTCTCCTTGCCTAATTTTGAAGCGTTTCCGTTTAATTACGAAATTCGCTTAGGAATCAAAATAGGTGTGGGAAGGGTCAGTGAGAAAGAGGGTTCGGGTTCGGGTTCATGTTCGTCCAATACATTTCCATATGCACGTATTTGCTTAGTAAATTCTGTTTTCCTAGGCACGTCCCTCGGGCCCTGCTCGCTGCCACTTGAATGGACCTTCGTTTGCTCTTATCGATGTTTGTCTAGTTTATGTGCCGCGTTCTTGTTGTTTTTGGCCCTCTTCGTCTTCCACAGAGTTTTGTTTGCCTGCAACACGTAAGTAGGACCAAGAGAGGAGACGGAGACTGAGGAGGCTAAAGTCAAGCTGAGCTCAGAGAAAGAGGGAAAAATCAACAACAAAAAAGCGAATGCGACACGACCACGACTCAAATTTCCATAGGCACTCACCGTGGTCCAAGGAACTGAGTTTGATGCGCAGCGGAATACCCATACCGAAATAGTAGTATTAATCCCAGCGAGAGATGATATATGGCCTGGGTGTTCGATTGCAGCCAAGAAGCGCAGAAATAAGGCTTGAAATGGAAAGTAACCAAGTCGATGGGACAGTTGTGGCGGGATAATCAGGTTGGGAAACACTGGTCACAAGTCCCGGAGATTAAATGAACCAGGAGTGCTGTACATCAACTTTAAAAGTCATTCCTGATATTTTCAGCTGAGTTTGCTTAACAAATACTCTGACTACAGCAGACATCCGAAAGATGGAAGATTGCGGCTATTTAAGGTCCGCATGAATGCATATTTGCCAGAAACATTCCTTAAACACTTCTTAAATGGTCACTAAACTAAGCCAAAACTGTGAGGCCGGCCAAATGTGGCGGGCACCATTACGGATCTTATCTGCTGGCCCTTAGCAAAAACATGGAACATTCTCGAGTGCGCTTATCGCGCTCCTTGGCCTCTCAACTTTGGTCATTCCACTGTGCCGCAGCGGAAAAGTTTCCGGGGGCGGGAAAATCCAGAGGAGAGGGGTGCAAAACTCCAGTGGAGGCAAATGCCTAATAGACATTAGTCCAAAAACCTGCTGACTGCTGACTTGGTTGCCTATGGTTTTGGCCATGGCATGAGTTTGGGATAGTCCGCCGCCATCCTTGGCTTCAATGCGCAGCAACTTTAACCTTGTTTTTATACACTTTCTGCGGGTTTCCTTCTGAGTTGTGTTCGTTTGCCCATTACATAATTCGTAAAGGATGAGATAGATAACTATAAGCGCAAATTAATGATGGAAATACTAATAGTAAATGGATGCCTTGAAATCTCTATAAACTGCATATTGAATATTAAAAGTATAAGTATTTTTGAAATTCCTAAATCTTATCTGTATAAAACACCATCGTGATACAATATATTCAAATATATTCCTAATATTCGCATCGTTAAACTACCAAAAATATTTAGTTTTTTAACTTTGTATGTATTTTTGTTTGCATTATTAACTACTTTCAGAACTTTATTATTTATTATTGATGAAACCCCAGATTCCTGAAAAACGTTCTTGATTTTTTCTGATTTTCTAAACCAGTAATCCCAGAGTATTTAAGGACTCGGTCATCCGTTAAGAGCCTGTCTCCCTCTCCTTTACCAAAGCGTTTCTGGTGTTGCATTACAAGTGGAAATTTTCAGTTTTGCAGCAATTTTGTTTAATTTCTTTTCGGCTGCCGCACGTCTCGAACATAACGAGCGTGGTTAATTGCAGCCGTGTATATACACACGGACAATGTCGCTATCCTCACAAGAGGGAGACACGTAAAGTCTGCCCCCTGGGCCACCACCTCCGCCACCGAACCCTGCTCCTGCCTCCCTTCAGCCCCGACTCCTCTCACGAGCTGTTGTTGTGGTGGCGGCCCCGCGTTTTGTTCGAGTCTGTGGCAAATGTGTCATTAGGCATGTTTCATGACCCTTTGTCATGCACAAATAATTATAATTTAATACACTTGCCAGCAGGTTGTCGACTCACGAGGGGTGGTGAGGCGGGTGCTGCCAGCCAGGAGTTGAGATTTTGGAATGGAACTCATTTTTCTAAAATACCCTTAGATTGTAATCTTAATTGGTTTGAAGGGAAAATTAAGGGGAACAGGCCTATAAGAAGGGTAGTTAATGTAAAAGAAATCGGGTAAATTGTATCATGAAAAATGTGATGTAATTGATTGGTAAAACATACAAATTATATAGAAAACTCTAGCTCTAGCTTTTGTAAAAATATATAATTAAGTTTCATGTATACAAAGAAGCTGGCTCAAGTTATATTTAGTTATAGAAAAATACCGAAAACGAATCAAAACTGATCAGATCAAGCCACAGAATCCAGCATCAAAGAGATGTCCCCTCGCCCTTTCAAAGGCCCTTAGTATTCCCCATCGCATTCCTTGGGCTGTCGCACTGTGTTTTACTTTACTTTGTGCCACATAATTGCCAACAATTTGCTGAAGTTGCAGCCACGAGTGCCGCTCCGCCTGGCAATTACGGCAGGCGCAGGATGTGTTTTAGTGTCGCCTGGGCCCCCGGAATCCCAAAGTACGGGAATACTGAAGCTCTGAAATACGAGATATGCCCCGCCCCGCGCAGCCCCATTTCGGCCCCGTCTTGTCGCATCTAATTTGCACAGCTCGCGGCTAAATATGAAAAGTTTGTCTTGGCTAATTTGCTTTATGGCATTTTAATTGTATTTGCCGAGTCTGGGAAACTGCTGACTGTCGGCGGCTGATTGCCCTGCCGAGCTGGCTGCTGAAAATTTAATGAGCTTATGAATTTCAAATGGATGTGCACCTGGGCGGAGTCCTGCTCCTTGCCAGATGGAGATAGTTACGCGCCTTTGTCGCTGATAACCGCATTAGGCAATTATCGATAATTCATGGAAGCACTGTGTATACACACACAATTAGTAATTGGGGCTCGCTTCGCATGTGTGCGGATGTCTGGCCCCGCGGTGAATATCGTATCTGCCGCCCCTTCCGAGTGCTGAAAACACAAATGAGCACAGCAGGGCCCGCAGAGTGCAAATATAATTCTTATAAATAGACAACAACAGCGGCCCTTGTCGACAGTTGGCAATCATCATCGTCAACCAACTAAGCAAACATAAACAAGAGCCGAGGAGAAAGGCCAACTAAGTTGGTCGAAGCTCACGATACCCTGGGGATTGCAGGGGAAACTTGGATAGAACTTGGTGGGATAAGTATCTCGGGGTTTTATTTGGCCAAAACTTGTTAATAATAAATGGTTCTGGGTAATATTTCTTGTACTCATTTAGTTTATTTAAAATTCTAGTCAATTAACAACTATTACCATGCCCCGTTTGTATTTGTTAATAATTTAATACAATTTATGGAATATAATTAGTAAAACTAATGGCTTATATATTATTTATCGCTCTAGAGATATTATAAATAATAAATTCATTTAATATTCAATCTAAACAGCTAAAATTCCCTATAATTAAATCGAAAATCCTCGCATACTGATCGACATCAACTATAGAATTGGATGCCATTGACACAGTTGAACTGTTTCAAACTCCCCTCTATATCCCCTCTGAACTCAGACAGAGATAGATAGAGAACATGTCAATATTGGCAACAGAGCATTGTCATTAACGAGACCAAATAAAAACATTAAATGTTAGCTGGCATGGCAGAAAACACACACAAAATATATGGCCTACGAAACTGAACAGAAACAGAAATTTTGTATATTTGTTAGCACACACAGCCGTACTACGTATTGTGTGGGTCTGTATTTGCCTGGAAAAGTTGTTTCACAAATAAATAAACGCTTCGAAATGGAAACATTCGCTCCATTGCCCATAAATATTTGTTGCCGCTTATGTTGATTCAAATGGTTCGGATTGCTGCCTGATAGATTGGTTCTGGGAGGTGGTGAAGATGTGTTTGGGTTCCTGGTTTGAATATAGTGGGTTTAATAATGTAGAAAATAATTCTCCAGAATTTATCATTAATATTGAGTGAAGCAAAGTAAACCTGGCTAGAATACAAAAGACGAAAATTCTTATTATTATTCTTAAACTACGTTTTTTTATTGTTAATCAATCAGTGACATCATCCTCAGTTGTTGCTAATAAAAGCTAAACTATAAGTAATTATATGCTAGCTATTGCTACATTGTACAGCTCACAAAAAAATCAAGCAAAGAGGCAGCATTTTTTCTTAATTATATAAAACAAGCTACAAAATTATATAGTCACACATCTTGAAGATCTTTGTTTAAACTTGTTTTCATTGACTTAAAAAATCAGAACAAAATATTGATTCACATTCCCCATATTCAAAATGCTACAGGTCTCTTTAATTACTTCTTTAATTTATTGCTTATTTTAACAATTGAATTTCGTTCAACCAACAGACGACTTCAGAGCATTCGGTCCAAGCCTTGTTATTGAAAAAGTTTGGTTCTTAGCTCCAGTCGGCGTTAAAGATTTCCCACTGCCTGCCGCATAGGTATATCGTATCCTATATCCCTCGGGTCCTGTTTTATAAAGAAGAACTAACGATCCCTCATGAGGCCCTGAAAAGATCTGCCGGATTTCGCCATCGACCTGTGCATTTCCCTCAGGGTCTACTACCACCGATTCCCGTCGAGTGGCCGATCCATCAGGATGTGATAGATTTAGCTGGTATCCGCCGCCCAACACAGCTGTCAGCTCAAAAAAATTAATCCAGAGGACTATAACCAACTGAAAATATAAATAAAATATAATTCACAGGGAAATTGTTTAGTAAGCTCGAAAGACTCACCACTGCGATTGTTTTGGGAGACATGATGTTGTACATTCTGCCACCAAATTGCAACTACCTGGGAAGCGTCAAAATATTCTGATTACTCGCCGGAATAAAGCTGGGCAAAACAAGTTTGGATGCAAAACAAAAAGTAACTGATTTTAAAAGTTGAGAAACCGCATTGGCATAAGCAATATTTTGGACGGGGATTACTCATATTAATATCAATAAAACCATATGTTTAATTTCTTAGTTGCTAATATAAGTGAAACCTTGTGCAGGGGGCTTTCAACTTTCTGACTTTGATAACATATTATAATTGCTTTCTATGAAATAGTAAAAATTTAACAACAAGCTTAAAATGCCTTTTTGTTACTTTTTCGAAAATGTACATATTATTAAGTAATTTACATTCTGTTTACCACTGAACAATTCACTTCAAATTTCTATGACATTGTAAGTAATCCGAATTGGGAAATGGTACAATACTTCTAAAGTTATTTCTTAATATCATATTTGTGTTTTTTCTGTGTACTATATTTTTCACTAAATAATGTTTTAACCCAATTTTATAAATATCTTTCTTATGATTTATTTATCTTAAGATAAAGCTTAAACTTTTTATTTCTTATAGATTTAATAACATTTATGTTAGCAAGAGTTCAAAGTAAATATACTTTGACAGCTTCTAAGGGTTGATTGAAGCGTGCAAGCTTTTCTTCTTTATTGAAGACTGGTTGAAGTAAATTCTCGAAACCGGCATCTTTGATTTCTCGACTTCAGTTTGAACTCCAACCCCAATGGCTCTGCTATAATATATCTTATCGAAGTCTGGCACACACAGAGTCACCTGTTCGACGTCTGTTTTTCCCCCTTTTAGCGGCATGTGTCTGCCTATCACTTACCACCTCAATTTTCCCGAAAAACTAAATGCATCTAATAAATAGGCGCACAATTAACAAGTTTCTAGTGATTTATGCCGACGTCGCCGGATCGCTTGGGTTGGCTGCCTGTTGTTGGTTGGCCTGGGATCGGTGTTCGGTGTTTGGTGTTGCGGGTCTGGGATTTTATGGGCACCCCAACCGTGGCACGGAACAATGCAGGAGATAATTTTTTACGAGCCACTCGCCGGGCTGCTAAATGTATGTTCGAATGCCATATGTTCGGGATGGGAATACTCTGTAGTACCGGGGCAGGGGCAGGTAGTCCCGGTGCCAGTCCAAGTTCCATAGGAGGGTCTCCCTTTCACGGGCCGCGTGTGCAATTAAACGATTTTGGGAAGGGCGTTGGGCATGCGCTCAGCCTTGACAGGGAATCTCATTAAAGCAGCAAAGTCAACAGAGGAGTCCTCAGATCGGATCCGGAGAAGGGTTGCCTTCGCGGGAAATTCAATTTCAATCCGCTGGCCATAAAGCAGATTCTTTGTCTTTAAGTGCTCTATTGATTTTTCCGCTGAGGCACTTGGGAAAAATGGTCATCGAAATTCTTGGAGAAAAGTTTGGTATACTATTTATTTTGGGTAAAAATAATTACGGATAGTGACTAGCAATCAATTTTATATTTTAATAGATTTAATGGAACTTGACTTATTATTTGGTGTACAATTGGAAAGCCTAAAGAATTCGTTTCCTATGATTTTTTACCCTAAAATATTGTATTATTACTAATATTCTGTCAGTTAAAAATAATAGTAGTTTAAAATATCTTTTTCTTAAGGAATTCTATACCATATTCCGAGTGCAGTGAAGAAATTTCCTCCAGCCATCTGAGACAGTTGTCCGGGGCAAAGTTTTCTAATTGCTCCGCCTGCAAGTTTTCCCTCATAATTTCCAAGCTGCGGCGGCGATTGAACAAAGCAATATTTGCCCAAGTAATTTTCGGTTCAAAAAACTTTTCACGTTCCTGCTGGAAAGTCGAGCTGAGATGGCAGAAAATGTGCGCCAGAAAATGATTTCCCAGCCACGTACTATAGCACGTTGCCAACTTTAATCTCTCGGGCTGATTCCGTTCGGTTCCACCCACCGGCACCTCCTCCCCGCTCCCGCCTCCTCACTAATTTTCGTTTAAAAGCGGAATTTATGTGAGCTCAGCAGTTTTGCTTCTAATACGAAATCAAATAGAACTTTTCCAGAAAAGGCTGTGCCTGGGCCAGCTGAAATACTCGAACGTAAGTATATTTTCGCGAGGAGGAGAGGAAAAATCGCTTTGTTTGGCCGGGCTCATCTTGATTTATGGTCAGGGGAAGTTCGCACATTGGAGATGCCATTATTTTGCGTATTTATACAAATGCTTTCCCTCACACATGCACATTACATACGTATGCGTATACGTGCCTCGCCATAAATCAATAACTGAAATTTACACGCATATTTCGTGTTACGTGCTGGGTGGAAATTTATTAGATAAAGCTTTTCTTCGACAGGGGGTGGGGTGGGGGTATGGCCAAACTTTCCCCAGCGGAAACTTGAATCTGTCGAATCATCTGTGCAATTCATTTTTCTTCATTAAACGTAGTCCGGGGTTTCTGCGGGTCATCTGTTCGGGGAGCACAGAAAGCCGGTTAATTGCTCCGGCGACAGTTGTGTTCAATCTACATCATTTGATCAGCTCGTAGGAATGGAATCCTTAGAAGTTCCTATCAAAGGAAATAATTTATGCGGTCGCTTCTCGGAATGAACAAAGCAAGACGATGACAGGCCGAAAGACCTTGAAGGGAGAAATACTACACACTGCATCTCAAGAGGCCGACCAGTCGAGACAATTGCACTTGGTCAAAAGGGAAACCCTAGAGCCAGAGAAACAACATCTACATCTTCTTCAGCGGGCCATTTGACACCCAAAGAATTTTTAATTAAGGCCGTGGAACGAGTAAGACTGCTAAACTGGCAGCCGGCTTTCAGTTGTTTAGATGTGCTGATGCTGATGCTGGGTCTGAGAATAAAACGATAACAGTAGCCCATAAAACGCGGTATTTCGATTCATTAAATATTTTATACAACACTTTCGGGAATTAAATGGAAAGATGGGAATTAAAGATAACAGAACAGTGAGTTAGTTATCTTTAGTGTGTGGAAGCTCAGAAAATGATTGATTTTTTAAAAGTAACTTAGATGAACTAAAATTCCAATTTTTTTATTAGGTTAGCTGTTAGATTTATTTGAATAAATTTTACTAGATAAACAAACCCCTTTTCAAACATACAAAACAAACTTTGCAGAGCCAAAGGGGCTTATACCCCTAAATTTAACATAAGGATCAATTCAATGGATTGGAAAATATAGATTTCGGTCAAAAATTAAAAAAAACTGTACTAGAACTGTATAAATACACCGATATGTTGCTGTTTTTAATGTGTTCTTACAGCAAATATTTATGCTAATCAAATTAATATAAATTTAAACACAAAATATATTTCACGTTCATAAGAAATAATCATTATATCTCAAGATATCTAAGTATATATCTAAAAATAGTAAAGTTATGACAAAGAAATAACTTCCAGTTTTAAAATCATCAAAAATTCTAAAAAAAATAATAAATAAAGCTAAATAATTACAAATCAAAAAAGAAACGAATAGACACAGAATCTGGTTTCTATGGCACCTATATAATAAGCCTATTTTTAAAGTTTTATTAAAATCTAACTTAAAATCTGACTTAACTAAACATAGTGAATTGTTTTCACTAAGACGGACAGTTAGCTAGATCAATTTGGCTGTTGATGATAAACAAGAATATTCGAAAATAATGTATATCATCAGATGTCTCTTCAAACCAAAAACTTAATTTATAATTCCCTTTGCAAGGGTATACTGGGTATACAAATACCCCATCCCTGCATCCACAATTACCGGGTGCAAGAAATGCAGCTATGTATACCCATAGACAAATATGCCAGATATGCCCGAGAGAGAGAGCGGGAGATATATGGGCCTATACTTATGCCACAGCCCCAGAATGCCCATAAAAATTGTCCGCATTGTTGTTGCTGCTGCAGTTGAAGGAAGCGACAACAACAACGACAGCGAGGCAGCAGCGGCAGCATATAAACAACAATGTCATCAACATAATTGTATGTCAAGTGAGCGGCAGCGAGAAAAACGTTGAAACACGAACAGGGGCGTATGTGGAGAATGGTTTCGAAGGGAGCGTGAAACATAGTCGGGGAGGGCTTAAAAATTAAATAATAAATGATTAAATTTAGTTAAATGAGATCAAGATTTTTCAGGTAGAGGTAATTAAAAATTAGATGTTTCAAAATTAAACTTAAATTATTTATAATTTTTTTGTATTGTCTTAGTATAACTATTATAATGTCATCCTACGTTTTGATAGATTTTCCTAAAAATATGTAACTTTAACATTACAAAGATAAAACAGACCATACCAAGTCAAGACTAGAAATATAAAAAATTGTTCGAGTGCTAACAATATTTTCCTTAAAACTTCTTTGGAATATTTTAGCACCAAATAACCCCCCTGACTCCACCCCTGACCCGTGGGAAGGGGCAGGAGCAGAGGCATTGAGGGGCTGCCTGCACAATGGAGTGAGTGAGAACTATAAAAAGCAAAAGGAAAAAGGCAGGGCTAAAAAATGCGATGCCAGGAACCACTCGAACTCGAGACCATGACGAGACAATGCAATCAAAGGAGCCACCAGCAGACGTTGGGATTTTCAGGGGCCGAAGGGTGCTTTCCCGGGGGGGTGGGATAGGGGCATTGTAGGCTGGCGGATGGGGGAGCACCGACCAATAGACAGTCGGTTGGGGCAATGAATGAATGACGAGCCGTGCATACGCAATATTAAGCCATCGCAAAATGAAAGGGAGGGAAAGGAAATATTCTTGCCCTTGCATTTGAACACACTTTCGGTAAATTGGAGTACAACAATTATTTGGGGATCTCGATACGGTAATTATTACAGTTATATAATTGAGTTCAACCTATTGCTATTTAATATTTCATATTTTGTTTTTGTGTTTTTTAAAGAATATCTACTTGAGGAGCATACAACTGTAGTTTTTGTAATAATTATTTTTTTTGAAGAAAAATAATTGTATTTAAATATATATTAATACGAGGCACATTCATGTAATGATTTGAGGTCTCATATAATTACAACATTTTCGGTGATAAGTATATGGGGCACCAGGTTAAAGATTGATTAAATTGGTTGATTGCTTCATCAGAAAACAAATATTTATTCTTGAGTGTTATATTTGTTTATTTAATTAAATTTATACTACAATATGTTTTTGTTTTCAAGTAAATTTAGGTTATTCAGAAATTTTAAACCGTAAACATTCACATTTATTAGGAATTAAGACAGTTCGTAATAATAATCTTTCAAATCCGTATGACTGAGCTGGGATTTTACTCGCAAAAAAATACCCAAGTAAAATTGAATAGCTTTCATACGAAACACTTACGAGGGGATTTCTTTATTCTAGTTTTTTTTTTTTTCATTGTAGGTGTTATAGAAAAAAATACAAGTCCCGCAAACTATTCCAATTAACTGCATTTGTAGTAAAATAATTAGTAAAGGTAAAGCTTATATTAATTAATTATTTAAGCAGAGTTCTGTAGTTTTATTTTGGGTCTAACTAATGCAGTGCTTGTCTTAAATTTCTCTGTCCGGCATTTGCTCACATTGATCCTGTAAGCGTATTCCTAACATGGGAATCTATTCCTTTCCCCTGAATTAGGTTAGAAATAAATATAAGTGTATGACAAAAATTAAACCGATAGAGCCTTCGACATTCGTTGTCATCCTTTACAACTCTCCGCCTTTGTGGGGTTATCTTTACCGAATGGGGCTCATATCGGATCATATGTACAATGTGCGGCTTAGACGATGCGGGTCGTCCGATGACAAAAACACGGATTTAGCTGCTGCTGCACCTAGCATTTAGTATTTTGCCATTCACGTCAGCGGCATCATCAGGCGGCGGCCTCATCATCGTCGTCCACAGCCTCATCCCCCCTTGGCCTCGCAGCCTCCGGTACCCCATCTAACCCCTGGCCCCTTTATGGCCCCCCTTGTCACCACCATCGTCATCAGCAGCAGCAGCAGACGTTGTTGGTTTGTGTGTCATTGAAATGAAACGCCGGGCGACGCCTCTTGAGCGGAATTATTATTACCACTTATGTAGTCGCCATCGCCAGCAGAAGCAGCAGCATTGTTTTCCCACTGCGAGGCTTGGTTTTGTTTGCTTTTCTCCTTTTTCCCGTGCACTGGAAGAAATATCTCTTAAAGAGAAGCGAGAGGTTATAGATATTATTCAATGATGATTCAGATTATTTCCGTTTTTAGCTTATCCAAATCCATATTTCTAATAATTTCTTTTTCATATATGTAGTTTAGATAACAATTTACTTTCCAAGGTTTCTCATACAACTACATTGTATAATTTATTAGTAATTGAAATTGATCCCTTTTTTTTATACTGTAGTTGCAACTTTGTGTGCTGGCTGCACTCATTTCCACATGAATGCACCGGCAGCAGCGGGCCAGGGGCTGTGATCGGGGCAGGGCGTCCATGTGTGGCATACCGCACGAAACTGTAGACCCATGCCCATACCGTGTACCCATTCCAGATCCAAACCTAACAAAACCGACCCACCATAAACCGCAAGTCGTTAAAAAAAAATTGTTTGAAAATTGTAGCAGCAGCAAATACTTGTAAATAGATGATGATGATTCTGTTGCGGATGCGGATGCGACGGAGGCGGAGATGCAGATCCGTCCTGCACATGCAATTCCACTTAAAACATATGGACACTCCGATGCCTCCCCAGAGTGTCGTTCGGGTATTTCCATTGGGAATGTAAACCTAGCAGAGAAATGGGTTTCTATTCAAGTCACTTTTAATTTAAAGTATCAAGTCTGAGAATATTTAAAATTATCCATTGAAATGGTTTTGAAAATTGGTTTGGAGCTCTATTAGAACATTAAGCATTCAGATTTTCGTCAACTTATTTAATTTATTAATTAAAAATTAATCAAATAGGAAGGTAAATGTCTTAATTGACTCGCCTGGAAAAGCTTAACCAGAATTTATAAATTTTATTTCGGCTTTAATAATTTGTGATCAAACACACATAAAGAAAAGCTCGTAAAGAAGTTAATTTAAACACAACTTGAGTTACAATTCATACGTTTATTATTTCTTTAATAAAAAGGCTTACACAATTCTTAAGAAAGTACTTCCCAACACTTAAAAGTAAGCCATGGTTATTTTCTGCTGAGATTGCCTTTTTGGTGATACCCCCGTCACGTAGGTCTCATTATTTAAAACAATAAAGATTTCAGATCTTGTAGGCTTTCTACCTGCAAGCCCAGCCATTTTGTACAATGAACATTTTTATGAACATTTTTATGTTCATTTGCAGAGAGGCCGGGCCGATCCGAAACAGACATCCGTCAATAGCTATTTTCAGCATAGAATTCTCGGTGATTTCTCCTCGATGGCCACTCGAGGAGAATGGCAAGTGGCTGTCAAGTCGAGTCGCCTGCTCTATATAAGGTCGCACATATGCCTACATAGCATCCGCAGAATGCCCCTAATGTCCACTTACCCGCAGCCTACTTAAATACATGCCGTGCATACGAAAATGGCAATCGCCAGAGAGACTCTGAGCCCGAGCTTGAGGCTCAGCCAGCTCAGCAAACTCGGCAGCAGACGGAGAATCGAATGCAGTAGTCGACTTAGACAGAAGCCACACATCAATAGTCCGGAATAAGCGGCTGAAAGGGGAAAAGAAAGATAAAATACACTGAAAGAATTTACCATTTAGGAGTATAAGTCCTGTTTATTTTGAAAAGCAACATCCTTATGATTTTTTTTATATTTATAAAAACATCTATTATCAAGTATATCTTTTAATAATTTCCCAATTAAATAAATTTTAATTATATATATATAATTATTATATATGATCTATGATTTTATATTATCCAAGATTTAAAATATTTCTTAATGCCAAAAAATATATATGAATTTGAATATCCCAATTTTAAAACAGACTTCTCTTAGGCTTGGCTAATAATAATTAATTTTTTAATTACACTGCCTGCCAGGGTTGTATGTAAAGGTTTCCCTAAAATTAACTTGGGTAATGACCACGAAACACCGCACAATTATAATTATAAATTGTAATGAAACGATTACAAAATCGATACTGGGCATTATATTTTCACGTGTGCGACAAGACAGACACTCATTAAATGCCAAGAACATGCGACAGAGACAGCGGACATGGGGACGGAAACTTGGACATGAGAACAATACGCCTGCAGATTGGTAGTCGAGGGGAGGTCGATGGGTTGATGATGGCCTGATGTCTTTGAGTGGGCCGCACGTAGATACTCAGGGGCAGTGGGTGGGGCGGTGGGTCTGCTTAAGTGCGTCGCGCGTCCATCGGCCCGTTTCAAATTCAAAATGCAATTGCCGGTCATGCGAACTTTAATTACACAACTGCGCAATGGCTGGCCAGCTAACGACAAACGGTGGAGAAATATGTCCTCCAACGGTGGTCCTCCTTCTCCAATCCGTTCCAATTAGAGGTAACCGCGGCGATATATCGAAGATAAAAACTCAGACAGATATATTAATTTGATATTCCTTTCAAAAATAAAGTTGTGTTCTGAAAAATAAAAAAATCCATAATAAATCCAAGAAGTACATATAAAACATGTACTTTCTGGATCTTTTATCAAATTGTGACTGAATTTATAATATCCTTCAAGGGTATACATATAGTAAAGTATCTAATTTTTAACGCAATTCCAAATGGTTTTTCGTTTAATATGTTATTTGTAACTGAAAACCATTGAATTACAAAAACCTGCACAATATAAATATCATATTTCCATAAATTTACCATCCCTAGATCAAATCATGGCTTTTTCCTTCCCCGCACACCGATTCCTTTGTCACCGCCCGGCCATCTGGACTTGTGGGCTGACTAAATGTTGCTCATTAAAGTAAATTACAATTGCTGTTTCGGTTTTTTTCTTGTCTTCGTTTGCATGTCGCATGTGGGCGTGGTGGCACGTATTTTTCTGGGGGGTTGACGGGGGGATTTAGGGGTGGACTGGCGCGAGGTTATGTGTAATTAATTTTGATTAACGGTTTCTGCTCGGGCGAAAACTTTTAACTTAACTGGAAAGCAAATTACACGAACGTTTCTGTGCCCCGCATTTTCCTCTTTGGCCCGGTCCAAAGTTATTCCAGTGGCAGGAGCCAGAGGGGAAATTAATAGTTGGTTGCTGGGATTTGGGGGTAATGTCAAATGAAAGGTTGCCCGTAAGGGCTGTCAGCCATGACGCCGCCGGGAGGTGGCTGATAAGTTGCCACAGCCTCCGGCAACCGGATCCAAAGATTCTCGACTTTCGAGTGCGAGGAGTGGGGAAGGTGGCAAAGTTGGCAACTCGATGAAAGTGGATGTCGTTGGGCGGGAAATCGGAACAGGTGCTTTATTGGGATTCCAAATTGAAAGTAACTGGGTTGAAGTAGAGTTAAGAAGTTTCGATATCCTGCAAATAGTTTCTGCAGCTGAAAATAGGATTAACCTGATAACTCAATCTGAGTGCAAGGAATGCCATATCAAATGCCATCAGCTTTTATTGATTTTTTCTCAGGCTCAAGGGAAGAATGTTAGGTGGATCTAAATTTCCCCCAATAAATCCATAATTGATTGGCTGCTGCATGGCCCTGGCAACAGAGTCTTGATTAATTAATCCACCCACAATGCAAATTGCACTGCCAACCTATCTCATGGAATCTGGCACAGCTGGGCCGCTTAACCTATAGCCAGACCTCCTCCGGTTCCCCGATTCCCAACCTTCCGGCGAGAGGGATAGAGCGGAGAAAAAATGATTGCCTACTTCGGTGTCATAAATTAAAATCTAACAAAATAAATCAATAAAGATTAAATCTTACGTGAGGCGCGCACACTCTGAAGTACTCGTAGTTTGGAGGCATAATCCCGCTTGCTTTGTCTGCAGCCCGTAGATGTATCTGTATCTGTCTGCCGGCATCTGTATCTGTATCCGCACATGTACCCGTATCTGCATCTGTATCTGGGGCCTCCTCCACTTTGTTGCTGTAACTAACGAAAACGTGTGTCTGCATATGAAAGCGCCGCCTTGTATCCCTCGACAACAGTACACACAAAAAATAGAGTTTCAGTTTTAACTTTTTCTGAAATTTAAATAGAAACAGTACTCTAAAAATTTGTAAATAAAGCAGGAAAATAAATACCCTTTAAAATAAAGTTGAAGCTTAATAGAATGGTAAATTATCTTCTCAACTTTTAGCTTATATAATCCTTCCATTTTCTACTCAGTTTTCTCCAAGTGTATCTGTCCGTATCTGTGCGCCTTTGTCAGCCCCTCGGAAACTACTTAAGTATTTAGGTCTTTGCGCTGTCGCTTCGCATTTTGAATGCTGAATAGGTATTTAAATTTCATACAAATTCTATGAGCAGTGTCTGAGGGGTTCTGCGTCTTTTGTAGGCCTGCAGCAAAAGCGTTTCAGCAATGCAAAAAGAGCCAGACAGAAAGAAGCTTAAAGCCATCGTCCCCCATTCCCATCGCTCGACATCCGCCGACTGTTTTTGCCTTTAGAAAAACAACAAAAATCATTCAGATACACTCACATGTATTGATAAAGAATGCAAGCGCTTGAATAATACGCAAAATAATAATGCGAGTAATAAAAAAGCTGCCATGCAGCAACAACAATGCAGGAGAAACAATCAACTTTGGGCCGAACACAATGGAGGTTTTAGAAAGAAGAGGGCTTCTTTTTTTCCCTTGTTTTTCCCGGCTATACACATATAGTACGTATATATGTAGAAGTCGGCCTATTGTTGGTTCTTGTTGGGCATGACATAACTCAGCTTTGGGCGCGGATTATCCGCAGCGGTGTGTAAGCTAAAACTGTCCAAGATTACGAGGCGATATCAATGGGTGGTCCTGAATAGATGGATGGGCTGCTGGCTCGGATGCAACGTGCGGATAAATAAGTTGGTCGGAGGCAACGTGGCCTGTTATTGGTTTCGTTGGGGATTCATTGGATAAGAACGGAAAAAATAGAGGAAGATGTTTGTTACCCGAGATGGCAGAGATTCAATGCCAGGTGGTTATGCTACCAAACACGTTAAACTCTTTGCGTAATTCGGAGGGAGGCAGAAAACAAATCGAATTATATAAAATTCCAAAGTTATATGTTTCATAGTTATATAAAAATTTACTTACTATAATTTTATAGTTTCTTAAATCACATACAGAAATAATTGATAATTTCACTTGATTATTTTTAGGAAATGCAACGAGTATACATTTGATCAAAGGCTCTAAGTTTTCATATTGATTCACATTCCCCCATAAAAATGCTTTCACAAGCCACTTTAATTACCTCAACTTTTAATCGTCGATTTATTACTTCAGCTTAAAGAATTTATCTACGAAGCCAGGCGGGTTCCCAGATAATTTGGAAGATTAATTTCTGTTGACTCATTCCGGGCGGTTGTGGATTACAGCATTGTGCGCTCTGATTGATAGTGGCCCTGCAGTATTTTTGTGTTTCCCCCATAAAAAAAAAAAAATCCTATGATAGCATTTGGACTCATTTCCACACACACACCCACCAATTCTAGACGTTTTTTATTCTCGGACCGCGGATCGATCCTTTGACACTCGTTCGCCCAGTCATCATGGTCGTGACCAGCAATCCGGGCAACCGACCATCCTACCATCCTAGCATCCGACGGGCTTCAGTCAGCCACGACTGAGCAGATAAACGATAAAGGAGAATGGTGCCCGAACGAACACTTATTATTAATAAGTGCACATTAATGTTTGCTTGATTAAGCGCTCAATCAAATGAAATTCTATACGCATGACGGGCCGAACGAAAAAGTGGAGGAATATGCAGGAAAAGGAGCCGGGCGACCGATGCACAATGGCTGAGCTGAATCTGAACACCACTAACAATCCTTGCTCGCGGAACAATCCCACTAATTCCAATGCCTCATTGCCAGTAAACATAATTTATAACATGTGAGGGGGACGGTACCCAGACCGTTCTATCTGCTCCGCTTTTTTGTTCTGGTTTCGTTTTCCTTTCGCGCCCATCAATCATAATAATATTCCAGGGCACACACATCAAAGGAGGAATCTCGGTCTGCGTTTTATTTTCGGCACTTGAACGAACGTCCGCATCTGTATCTTTTAGTGTCGTAGATACAGAGAGAAATGGGTTGTGCAATCAGCAATAACTTCCTTTTACATTTTAGATTATTTTTAATTAAAGATTTTTTATTGAACAAATTTAAGAACCAAAAGAATATCAGAGCATCTACATTTCTTGAAAATTGTTTTCTTTCAGTTCAATTGCTAATGCATTTTTCTCAGTGCATCTGAATCTGTGTCTCTCTGGGATCTTTTTTCAGCGGAAGTGCCACGGCGACGAGGAGCTGCAGACTGCACCTTGCAATAATGTCCGCCCCTCAGTCGGCGTCGTCACTTTAATTGTTTGCACAGCAGCCGGGCTCCGAGGGATCTGGATCTGGATCTGGTTTTTATCTGGCCCGACATACATTTACCGTTCCTTCTGTGCCCCGGCCATTGTTTGTCCGCAAGGACCCCGGCATCGTGTGAATTTCTTAGGACGCCGAGGCGGCAGGGAAGTGGATTCCCCGTTTATTTGCAATTTTTTGCATTCAGCCGAGAGTTCAGGATGTTTGCACCTTTTCACAGTTAGGTTGGAAGGATGGACGGATGGAAGGACGAACTGACAAATGGATGGATGTATCTGTGTATCTGCCGTACGGTATCTGGTTGCCTAATGACAGGTTGACAGGCAGAGCCATCCCCCTGGATTCATTAATGCGCCATACGAAAGCAATTTAATATATGCACTTCGGGTCGGCGGGGAGAACAACCCCTAATGGAAACCCTTTAGAAAATTGCTCACTGCCGAGCCAGCGTCCCCAAAATGTAAATGCAAATACAACAAACTCAAAAGTATCTCAAGTATTAAGCATTTCACGACTTGAGTACGAGTTGAATTTTAATGCGGCCTTCTCAAGAGGCCAGCACAAAATCAAATGAAAAGAGAAGAAAAGAAGCTGAAGTGCCCAAGGAATCGGAATCGGAATCTGAATTAAAAAAAAAACGCTGAACAACAAGCAATATAAAAAGCAATTGCTATAAATCAAATAAATCATGGGAAGCCTCGCCATAAGAGCGGCGCGTATTTGCACATGCTGGGAATGACTTCGACGTCGAGACTACTCGAGAGTCCGAGATCACAGAGAACTCCACTCAGCCGGCTCGGCCAGGTCCGATATCAGGCTCTCGGATGGGACAGCTCAGCTCAGCTCAGCTCAGCTGGCTTTTGAACCCGCTCGACAGCCGAATCCGGACCATTTCCAATCGAATGCAGCGCATAAATTCAGAGATCACATCAATATAATTAAATCGAATATTGCGCCCCTCAAACGGGGGATTAACAAACATGTTTCGTTCATATTTATCTGCCAGCCCCGACCACTCAGATTTATGGTCCGCATTTGCGATACCTGCATACTAATTAGTTTGATTACAAATTGTCGTAAAACGTTTCAGAGCTTCTCGCAAAATGTTCACTTCGATGATGCTGAATGCCAAATGAGTTCTTTAAATAGAATGCAGGTAAATGAGAAGATGTTTTAATCAGATTATAGGCCAAGACTATTTAACTAAATTAGAGATTCAGCCAGCAAGGCTATGAATATTTACCCTTAAAATTATTTAATAAATAAGTCACTACCACCCATAAATTTTACTCAGTCTTACCACTGTATATTTTATATTATCCATCTCTCTGAATAAATTTGGGCCTTAGGTACTAAACGAAATAAGATTAAAAATATATTTATGTGTTTTGCTTAATTTTAATACGCATAATTTGTCTCGGCCCTAATTCCATTACAAAATGTTACTCATTCGTTTCACAGCCATTTGTGACTTTCCAGCGCAGATGAAAATCGATGAACAGAAATTTGAATATTCAAATGCAAATACGTACATACATACATAGGTGCCCGGTGCCCCGTGAATGACTCCCTTTTATAACCATGAATGAAAGCAATTGTTGGAATTCCTCAGAAATATTTACAATACTAGGAAGCCTCGTCTCCATTTGATTCGAAGGAAATGCAAATTTCGCTTTGTGTGTTATTCAATTTGGAAAATAAAAAGCAGGCAGCCAAGGAGCAGCTCTGCATTTAATGAATTATCCAGAAAATGCAAATGCCAAATGGACCGCCGCCGTCAGAGGCTGAAATGGGAAGATGACTGCGAGGATTTAGCGGGCTGGATGCCTGCCAGCCTGATTTCCATTCCGAATACCGAATGCTCAATGCTGGATCTTGAATGTTGAATGTTGAATGCTGGTGCTGCCGCCTGCAATTGTTTGTGTTTACTTAAGCGCTTGGCCCGCTCCTTTGTGCCCTTTTCAATGTTGCACGTTCAGGTCTCGGGTCTGGCCGAGTTCCATGCCTTTCCCTGTCTTGGGCTTTGGCTTTGCATTTTTTCTGGCTCTGGTTCTGGTTTTCTGGTCCCTGCCTAGACGAGTGCCAGTGCCAGCTCAAGTTCCGAGTTCGAGTTCGAGGCCTGCGACTCCGCTCGGGAGGCAGCGCAGCGCACTTAATCATATTCGATACAGATAAGCTTCAGTGCCGGTACGTGCATAGAATTTAAGCATACATAATAATCATCGACATGCTCACGGAGAGGACGTCGAGCTGCAGGGCAAGGGGGAAGCGGAAAGCAGCTCACCCAACTGACAAGACACAGCGAGAAAAGTCATATTGTCCAAGTCTGCTTGAAGTTATTACAATAATAAATAAATGTTGGCTTAAAGGTATTTCAGAAAAATCTCAAATATATTGCTTAATACACAATATACTTTATAAAATATGTATTAAAAAATTTTTGGATTAGAATATTTTGTTCTTAAAATAAAGTCTTCTTACAATCGCCATCATCATCATCAGAACCAATAAAGTTCTGTCCCTGTAAAAGAACTTCAACAACCAATATCGATATTATTCAATAGCCTAGCTTTTTCTTTCAGTGTAAACTTAGTGAAAACACGATTCGTGTAGCTAGAAAAGCCGTATCATAAAGCAAACAAAGCAAAGTAAGAAGGCGAGGAGAGAGCCAGCAGCCGACAGGGACAGTTTCGGGAACAGACCCAAAAGACTGGGGATCAGAAACCCCGACCCAGAGCGAACCATTTATAATTTCATACTATTATTCTTTACGTCTTTTGCGTTAAAGAAATTGCAGATACAAAAGGCCAACCCCCGGTCTCCGTCTCCTGTCCTCTGGCAGAGCCATCCCTCCTAACCAGTTGTTGGGCAGCTTTTAAGTTCGAATTATGTGCCGTGTACCGTTGCCATAGTGTGGTTAAAAATTTGAACTTGGCTGCCTGAAACGCTGGTGCGATGCGATGCGACCCCGACCCCTCGCTGCGGTTAGTTGCCGGGCACAGAGCCATCCAGCTGAAGCTGAAGCCGAGGCCCAGCCCAATCCGCAAACCGCAGTCGAAAAGTATCTTTGTATCTGCGAGATTTGCGCCATTTGATCTTTGGCTGGCGGCATGGCATCTCTTGCTTCTTCAGCCTTTTTGTTTTTGTTCAATTTTTTATTTTCGATATTTTTTCATTGGCTTTTGTCTCGAATTTCCAGCATATGCCATGGTTGCTGCAGAGTTGCAGATGGCGGGGCCTCGCAGGGAGTTTAATCAGTCAATGGACACAGCCGAGAGTCGAGCACGGAGCGAGATAAAGTGGGGGAATTAAGTAGCAGTGGCTCCGGCCTGCGATTAACTCGGTACCCCGATCAATTAGCAGAACATTGGAAACGATCCTTAGGGGTAAAAGAGCAGCAGGACGGCTGCAGATCTTACCGGTTCCCAGGGTACTCGCCTTGGGACTTAAAGTGTTAATTCAGAACACACATTGAGATGTAAAGTATATTAAAAAGAGCTTTAAGAGTCACTTAGGAATTCGAAAATCATAACTATACTTCTTTGGACATTTGAATAAATAATAAATATATTTTATATATTTTTTCTGGAATAGGAATTAATCCTGTCTTAGTCACCTTATTAAAGATGAAAGTAACAAGCAGCGTGACATAAATAAATTCAATACTGCGATGTCATGGCAAAGTTTCCCAGGCGTACCTCATTATCGAATTTCAATTACTTGCATATTTTTTTTGTCAAAACAAACGAGATGCCGAGAACACGTTCGACCCACCACGGACATTGCCAGGGCAACGAAATCCTAGTGACCCAAACAGGCGGCACAAAATCTAATTAACAAGAACTATTTATATTGCCAACGGAAATGCGAGTCGTTGTCCTTGGAAGACAGACGCAGATTGCCGATTAAGGGACATCCGGCGAAGTAATCCGTCGAGAATCAAAAGTATTCAAAATACTGTCGAATCGGTAAAATGCGAAATATCAAAGCGGAATGTAAATAGCAGAGGGTGACATTGACGGGGGCTGCCAAGGGGTGGCGAAGGGTGCTTGCTTAGCGCTTAATTGGCATTAAGTGCGTCGAGGGCAGCGATCCTGCGGAGTGGTAAGTGCTGTCAGAGCCAGCCAAGCGTTGGCCATTGTAATTAGGACAAACGGACGGGAAATTTAAAGCCTGCGCCTGAACCTGAGCCCGAGTCAGCCGGATATTCTTTTGGGCGGTCCTGCCATGTCCGGGCTATTTATTTAGGCACGTTGTGTGAGCCCGGCGGAATCCTTCAGCCTTGAGCCCTGAGCCTTGAGCCGTGCGGCAGCAAAGCCTTTAATGCCCTCGGTAAACAACGGAGCGATTTACGCACACAGATGCTGGCCGGAATTCGTATTTTCCTGGGGCACTGTCAGAAAATATATGGTAGTTTTGAATTGTCAGGATATGTATACAGAAACATTATTCCGAATTCATATTATACAGATTAAAAATTAGATATTTTAAATATTAGAATTTAAATATTCCAGCCTTCATACTAAATTTAAAGTTGTTTTATAAGGATTTTAAAATAAAGTATTTTAAATAAAAATATGAAACTAAATTAATTAGATAGACAAGTTTATGGTGCTTTTATTTGAACTTAATCTATCACCCTACTATCACTTTTATTGCAAGTAGTTCTTCTTTAAATGGTTCTTCCTACTTCATTTCCCTCAGTGTACTGCCTCCTGCTCCTTGGTCCTTTTGCTGGGCACTGCCCCCTGCCGACTCCTGCTGTCACGTTGCATGCCACCAGAGTTGCTTAGATGCTGCTGTTGTTATTATTGCAATTATTATAATTGCGCACACAGGAATCGACAGTTAGACAGGATCCTGGCCAAGTCCTGCCCACTCACACACACACACACCCTCGCAGTGTCACACATAAATTGCACGCTGAAAGGAGCCCGAGAAAAGGGAGCAAGAAAATAAAAACTAATTCACTTCTTGTGCTTCACATTGCGCTCGTTTCCTGTCCTGTCGTCAGCAGATTTGCATAACTTTTTCCAATTTCAAAGCTCAAGCTGTGGCCAAGGCATACGTATGCTATATATATATATATAAAGTATATATATTTATATGCATAAGCCGCACCAAGGCCCTCATCCTGCGGCATCTCCGGTTACAGGCGTCGTCATCGTGGCGCTGACGTTGCCCAGGCTGCTTCTTATTTACGTCAATTGCTTGCGCATTCGCTTAGCCAACATTCAGCTAGTGCACTCTAAAAAATATATGTAAAATCTTTCCAGATATTTGGAGAAAGGGTTACCAAGATATCCTAAACTATTGAAGCTAATCACAGTCCGAATTTCTGAATTTCAACTTAAGCATTAGTAAACTTTTAGACTTTAATGCAGTACAAGATATTTTCATTAATTTGCGTATTTAATGTATTTTCTCTGTGTAGGTGACCGTGTGGCCAAGGAGGCGGGGTATACAGTGCCGCAGAGGAAAACCCATCAGGAGGATGGGCCACTGAATGCGAGAGTTTTCCTCCTGCGTGGGCATTAGGTGTCAATTTTCAGCGTGGCAGTGAAATGCTCCGGGAAATCGCTGAAATTTGCCTGGCTGCCAACTCGATGGGATAAATGGAAATGGGGGGGACGGTGGGGCGGAGGTTGGCCAAGAGAAACCACTGAATTTCGCTGAGGTCTACTTGGATTACCAAACGCGATGGCCACACTTGCAGTTTGACAGCACCTAGTAATGAAAGTGGCCAAGTTAATGGCCTTCCAAGGAGTCCAAATTAAAGGAAGGAAATCCTAGAACAGTTTTCTATCCCCTAGATATTGTGTTTTGATCACTCGGCGTATTACAGCCTTAATTAGCAATTACCACGGTAAGATTTAGGAGAGATTATAATTTATTCTAACTATGATAAAAACATAACGTTAGTCGAAAGTATTTATATTATGTGTATAAAGGATTTTCATAAATAAATGTCAAATTAATATGAAATCCTCTCTATACAATCTATGAATTTACATGAGTTGAGAAATGGTTTCAATGTCTTTTATGCCTAGATTTCCTATGCTTCATTTCCTATTGTTAACGCTGTTCTTTAATATCACAAATTTTCGATTCCATGTTGCAGAAACATTTAATTTTCTTTAGAATCTACGGTTCAGAGTTGAAGGCCCGTTGATAAAGTATAATTTAAAGTGCAGCCGTCGTTGCGCAACTTTCTTTCCCAACTTCTCCGAAGGATCATCCCCTCAAAGAAGCCCCGCGGGCCATTTCCCATTCGTGACCAATCAATAGTTCAATCCCAATCACGAAGAGCCATCCGAAACTTCATCAGGCAAGTCATAAAATTTAATTAGAAAAGCATTTCTCCGGCGAGAGTGGCTCGAAGTTGGCATACGAATAAGAATACAAAAAATCTCCTTTATTGTTTTATGGCTGTGCAAAGAGGAAATAAAATAAAAGGAGCGACTCGAGGCTGGACTCGAGCTGGGATATCCCGTAAATGGGCAGGGCCCTCGCTTTCAAGGGATAGACAAGAGCCGGGCCAACTCGTCGGGGAACCATTTGAGCGGCAGCAGGAACAGAAGGAGCAACAGCAGGTGCGAATGAAAAGGACTCTGCAAGGCGAAGGCAAAGTCTTGGAGCGGGAAAATCAATCGTGCAGCAAAATCAAAGAAAATGTACACGCCCGCCCACCTATATATATATACAGATGTGCACTGCCGAAAAATAAATTAAAATCTTGGAAAACATTAAAGATTTTCCCTTTTAAAATATCCCAAGAATAAAATAAATATTTTCACAAGACAAGAGCTATTTAAATTAAATTTTAAGTATTTTTAACATATTTACAAAGTTATTTTTCAATAGTTTTCAGAAATATAAAAATGTTTTTCTTGTAGCACAACTTCGAGGTGGAAGGTATTAAGAAAACCCAAATCCTGGTAGTTTTTCTCACTGCAAGTATATAAAGATTTCATTTTTATTCTCGTTTTTCTCAGACTTTCTTATTTAACAGCAAATTTGCGCGACGCGTTGAAATGTGGGTGGGCGTATGGCCGCCCCCTCTGCCGAAAACGCGTTTATCAAAGTCAGGTCCCGAGGGTGGATTCACGACCGAGCAGGGCAGGGAGCGGGGGCGTGGCAGGTCCTGGCATCGTTACCGTTAGTCTGCGGCTCCTGCCGTCGCTCCTAATGTGATACGCATCAATTTATGAAATTTGAAATATTATGACTGATTTTGCGCGTCTCAAATGCGGTCCTTGTGTGGGCACGGACCGGGATGCGGGTTCGGGTTCGCTTCTAATCTGGCCAACAGGTCAGGATGCCTGGAAGCCTGGAGGGGTGTTGTCTGCAGGACGAGCGGCTGCGTGAATTCAAGTAGCTGCGGCAGTGAGGCAAGATTTCTACTTTTGTGACAACGCCAAACAAAGGCGGTGATTTAAAGTGAAGGTCGGAGGAACTCGGCGGACGGGGTTGATTCGTTCCCTTCTCGTGTGCGAGATCCGAGGGGATCAGGGGTCAGGGCAACCAGACCATGTCCGCCTGGACTCGACTGCAAAACAAAGGACATACGAGGCGACGGGATCAGCAGGATTTTATAAATATATATGAATTCAGGACTCTGATTTATGCGGGAACAACTCAAAATTGGATTATTCGCCGGAATTATGCAGCACAAACTTTTTGGGCTTAATTATGCGAGCCATGTCTGTCCTCAGATGTTCGGGGAATTCATTTAGCATCCGGTTCTGACAGCCGTAAAATGGATCTAAAATTAATTCGGATTTTCCTTTTGAACTTCGATGGCTTCAGCGGCTATAAGATATATGTACATATAAAAATATGTATCAAAGGTCTATATAAAAAAATATATATAAATATAATTCAGTATGTAGATTTGATAACCTAGAAGAACTAGCATAGAAATGCTTTCCGAATTAAATTGTATGCTTTTTTGACTACCCTATGATATTTTTAAACTTTGATTTGTCCAAAAATATTATCTTATAAAAATATGAAAAATTATCTATTCTATAAATATTTCGGGTCATCTTGAAGGGCTCCTTTAGTGATGAAGTCGTTTCCGACCCCATAAATCATATATATTCTTGATCAGCATAAACGGACACGTCTTTCTAGCCATTTCGGGAAAAAAGAAATTTTTAACATTTTTTTTTTTTCAAAATTTGATAAGGGTTTACATTGTTAAAATTTTCATAATTTCGCAAAAATTTTGAGTTATTAAAATTTGAAATTTAGTATGCAGATTTGTTATCCTAGAATATACATGCTTTCAGAACTGGATTTGATGCTTTTTTGACTAAGCTGTGGTTCTTTTAACCGTTGATATATCTAAAAAATCATTATATAACAAGAAAGGAAGCTAACTAACGGACAGACGGACGGACAGACGGACAGGGCCAGATCGACTCGGCTATTGATGCTGATTAATTGTACTTAAATCTAGCGTTGCCATGCTGTTAAATATCTTAAAGAGCAAAGGCGCAAACCTGGGTATGAAAACTAGGTGCGGCCAATTCAAGTTCTTAACCATTTTATAACAATAGAAAAAGTTTACTAATTTTAAGCCAGTTTGTCAAAATAAAATGCATTAAATTTAAAGGAATTTTTTTCGAAACTGAAATGGCCACACTTTTGCAAAACAGCTGTCGCTGACTAATATTTTCGATTTATCGACGAAATTGCAAATTTTAACTGCATTTAAATTGAAAATAAAAGATGCACGGACGCGTGAAGGTACGGACCACGGAGGAGGAGCGGGAGCGGAAGCGGAAGGAGCAGGCCCTGAAGGTTCGGGCCTACCGCGCCGCCATGGGAAGAATTCAAGCGAAGCGGGCGGCGGGCGAGCTGGACGACGAAATGCTCACCCTGACTGTGCAGATCCTGCAGCGAAATCCGGATGTTACCACGCTGTGGAACATTCGCAGGGAGTGTGTGCTGGAGAAGCTCTCCAAGCTGTCCAAGGAGGAAGAGCCCCAGCAGCCAGAAGCAGCAGGGGATCAAGAGGAAAACACCGAGAAGGAGGCGGCTCCCCATCCGGAAGATAAGGCCCAATCTGTGTTCAGATCTGAACTGGACGTCACCGAGCAGTGCCTGATGGTCAATCCCAAGTCGTACAATGCCTGGCACCATCGCTGCTGGACGCTGGAGCAGAATCCCCTGGCCGACTGGCAACGGGAGCTGCATCTGTGCAACAAGTACCTCAAGTTCGATGAGCGCAACTTCCACACCTGGGACTACAGGCGCTACGTGACAGAAAAGGCTGGCGTGCCAGCTGCGCAGGAGCTGGACTTCTGCACGGAGAAGATCAAGGTGAACTTCTCCAACTACTCCAGCTGGCATCATCGGAGCCTGCTGCTGCCGGAACTCTATCCCAACGAGCAGAGGGATCGGCCTATGAGCGAGGAGAAACTGAAGCAGGAGCTGGAGATGGTGCTTACGGCCGCCTTTACGGATCCCAATGACAGCAGTGCCTGGTTCTACCAGAGATGGCTCCTAGGTAGTGGCGCCCAGCTGGATAGGGCTCCCAGAGTAGCTGCTTTTCGGCTGCAGTCCAAGGAAGCCGTGCTTGCCTTGGATAAACCCACTCCAGACCTGGGTGAGCTCAACATCGAACTGGTTGCCGGTGAGCAAAAGGTGTCGTTGTCACCCTGGCTGCCAGTTGACAGTGCCAGAACCACCTGGAAATCCCAGTTATCCTTCGACTACCAAAAGAACTCATCATACACCCTTAAGATGTCCGACCAGGAGTTGCATCTCCTCCCTCTTCCTGGCACTGAGGATGGAGCCTTCTACTTTGCGCCTCCGCATGCCGCCGCCAGTTGCAGCCAGGAGCTGCTCGCAGAGCTGAAAACGCAACTGCAATCGTGCCTGGATCTGCTGGAATACGAACCGGATAGCAAGTGGACTTTACTGACCAGCGCCCTTCTAATGCGAGCTATTGACGTTTCAGGAAACCACGCGAAGAGCTTGGAGCACCTGGCCAAGCTGGAGAAGGTGGATGCCCTGAGAGAAGGCTACTACAAGGACTTGGCTGCGAGATGGACTTTGGAGCTGGAGTTGGCAAAGTGGCCTCAGGCTTCTGGATTTCCCAGGAAGTTTGAATTGGCTGATGAGGTATCTCTGGCATCGCTGCCTTATGGACAATACTTGGTCATTGCCGATGAACTGAAAATGTCCCCGAAACTCAGGGAGGACCTGGGTGGCCGAGTGCCCAAAACCTTTTCAGATCTGAAACTCTGAATAAGTTATACGTAAAGTTCCAAAGGTTTAATATGGTTTTAAATTTTGATATACAAGCAAAGGCATAATTTGTCATTCGGTGCTGAAGGAAAGCCTCTTTGTACACGGTTTTTGTGCTGAACAGGATTCAAGTACATTAAATCCCAAACGACATTCAATTTAGCAATAATTCCTATTTATACAGACATACGTTTATATATTTTGTACATATTATAGTTTCCAAATAAAAAGGAGTGCAGAAGTTATATTGCAATTTGAGGTTTACGCTTTAGATTATTTAATGTTCAAACTTGTCAAAGTATATTCCGCTCATGAAATTGTAAATTTAAGCTCTGATTATATAAAGTGTTTAGATCTTGCTATATGTACTCTTATTTTTGTTAAAGCAAAATCTGCATATTTGCCCTGGATTTGAAATGCAGGCTTCGAAAGCACACAAATACTCACCCGAAAATTCCTTGGCAAAGCCCAGCGCTCGACCAAAATCATTGACAAGCCGCAGCCATCCATTATCGAATGATTTTCACAATAAATGGGAAAACCATCAATACGTCGTTGTCACGTCACCGACACACAACCAATGGCTACTTTAAGCGCTCCCTCTAGCTGCCACATGGCATCTGAAGCATTCGCTGATGTTGCTGTTGGCGCTGTGATGCGATGTTGCTGGTGGCCACCGCTGTCGCCTTGTGTGTGCAACGAGGCGCTGCGAGATTTGCGGTTTTTTGGCGGCTTCCGTGGTTGTATAAATTATGCAAGACCCTGGAGATGGAGATCCTCAGCGATGGCGATGGAGCTGCACGGGGCTCAATGCGCGTCCGCAACATTGGCAGCCGCATGTCATTACGTGCAGCAGCCGCACGAAGGCAATGCCACTCACAGAAATCGTTTCTATTTTAGTTAATATTTTACACAAAGGTGGGAAGACTTTATTATTAACACAAAAATTTAAATGGGTAAATGGTAAATGATATTTTTTTATTATTTAAAACTCCTTCGGAAAATTTATCCCTGCAAAGAGTAGTTTCTTTATTAATTAATTAGAAATATGTAATTTATTTGTCGCTGTTTTATCTTAGAATAGAATCTTTCTTTATCATAATGCTTCTTTCATTTATTTCGCTTAGTGCATTGGAGTGAGCTGAGGGTGCCCAAGGAGGGGGTGGAAAGGACATCACAGCCAAGACGGAGCGTCGTTTGACAGGCGTGTGAAAGGCCGCCAGACGTGCCTAGAGCGGAGCTCCAGCTCCTGTGAGATGGCATTCTAAGTCAGGTGTTAATACACACACGCATACCCATTGGCTTGAGGGAAGACCACGGGGGCTGAGGGGAAACTAGGTGCATCTGTCACCTGGCAGGCCACACCTACACACACGTCGCACGCTCAGTGTTTGTGCATTGGAATTTAATGGAGCCGGGTGGATATGTATGTACATCCGCCTGCATATCATATTAACATTAGCACACGCCTTGGCATTCAAATTTCCGCCTCACTCAGTTGACACTATATCCGCTGGCAAGGCTTCTTGGTCTCCCCCCGGATCCTCATATTCCGACATAATCTTAATTATGCCAAAGCCATTTCTTGCTAATATTTTGCGTTGACTCTCTGGCTCGCCGGCTCTCTGGCCCCTCGTTCCCGTGCCCGTCACCGTTCCGGAAAACGTGACGCTGACAAGCCGACGCTCATTAAAATGTTTGGGGCCAATTATTAAGTCAATTGCACGACCGAAGGGGCTGGGGTCTGGCAACTGGGTGCGTTTGGGGTTGGGTGTGCGGCAATTGCAGCTTCCTAGGCGACGCAAATGCATCTCCATCTTATCTGAAAGCACAGGATCGCAGACTTAATTAATGGCCCCCATCAATGGGAGTGGGCGGCGGATGGGGGATAATAATGCAGATGAACGTTAAGATGCCAGCTTCGGTCGGTTTAAAGGACCCTTATTTAAGCTTAATTTACCACGTTTATAGAACTATAAATATTAGATCTTAGATAAAGTAATGCAATAATATTAAATAATATAAAAGCATATGTTTTGAGATAAAATATACGTTTTTAAGAAAAGATCAGCAAGTAAATAAACTATTTACCAAATAAAAACTAAAATAACTGTGCCTTAACTAAACCTTAAACTGGTCTTTAAATCTAAAAAATCAAAAATCTGTATAAGCCTGACCAGCATAATGGGGTTGGGAAACAACACAGGAAGAACAAAGCAGTTGGAAATGGTTTATTAAGGCCGATATGTATTTTGTTCAATTTTACTTTTGCATGTTGCCCTAGAAATTCTTTTTATTCATCCTTAAATTGGTTGTGTACGCAAATTTTTAAGCACCTATAAGAACTCTATTGCAGTTTTAACTTAGCCTCAACAATAGACACAGATTTCAATCTAAATAAAGAATTTTTGGGCCAATACTAAATTAATAACCGATGAGAGCTCAACACAATGGACTTATTTTTCACCATAGACCGTAATCTGGGGTTACAGATGGTAAATAAAACTCTGGTATTTACTTCCACACAATTCGAGTATACGTATACTTGATATTTCTTCTTCTACCAAGAGTATTTCAGGGTTCGGTGCACCTTTATAGCACGCCTCGGCCCTTCTGAAATTGACTCTGAAATTGTATTTGTTTACCAAATTACAGTGTTTGCCCTACCTAACCAGCTTTGGCGAATTTTGCCACATATCTTCCAGCAAGTCATGTGAGTCCTTCGTCCTTCCCCCGAGCACTCATAATTTATACGCTGCTCCATGGCAACTATTCGGGCGTTTCCCTCCTCATTTTGCCCTTAAATTATGTTTATATATTGCCTGAATTTCCTGCAGCCCCCCTCGACTCCCTTCCCCCGACCACTCACTAGACAAACTGAAAATGCCCCTTAGTCCAGACAATGCACACAATACACATGTTTTAATGGTAGACAGTTTTTAGACGTGATAATGCAAGTGGAAAATCAGAAAAATATATTGTTGCTGCCATGCCAGTCGCCAGTCACCAGCAGTAGACATCGCAGGAGGGAAAACAAAGCAGCACAAAGCGAAGAATAAAATTCCCCAGATATAGATCTGCACTGGGAAAAAGGCCAACATCTTCAGAAACGAATAGAACTCTTAGTTATTTGCATTTGCGAGGCTTTCTTGAAGTGTAGCCCTTAGTCCTCTGGCCATCCCGTAACCATATGCAACATAATAATTTTCCTTCCCTCCGCTATCCTCATTGGGACGGACGGCGATGGTACATAGAGACTGGGGACTGTGCGGCACAGCCAGGGTCATGGAGTGATGTCTGTCTACAGCTGTCACATATTGTTTAGTCGAGGGATCTGTCTTCGCCATCTCGCATGTATGGAAAACTCATTACCAGCAGCTGCAGCTGCGGTCGCCCGAGTTTCCCAGAGTTTCCCCCACTGAGCACTTGATCCTTAAATAAGTTGCGGCAAATTGGCTTGCTGTCGGCCAATTGAATATCCGTATCGATTTGGTGCGGTGCCTCCGCCTCCGCCTCTGCCTGCACTTTTAATTGCATAACACATAGTTTCACGCTTCTTGCTTACACTTCACTTCACTCCACTCCACTTCGCTCCGAAAAACTTGGCAGGGCCAAAGTTCACTTTAACAAGTGAACAACTTTCAATGGGCAATTAAAAGGGCATACAAACCGGGGGACAACAGTTACGGGCCTCCGACGCGGATCGGATCGGGGTGAGCGGGTCGGATGGAAGGCGACAGGCGGCAGGCGGCAGGACGTCACCAGCGAGAAGTCACCGGAAACGTTAACAAAATGCATAGCAGCACAGATTCAGCTAAAGTTTTCGCCCCGAAAGGCAATTAAAGTTTTGGCACCGACACAACAACACCACAAGAAGTACACAGAAAACGGGGGAAAAAATAAGCAAATAAAATTAAGATTCGTTGAAAAGTGTGTGTTTTCTTTTGAACAAGATGAATAGTTAACTTATCTATATAGAACATAAGACAAGGAAAACTACAAATGAATAGAATTTTTGACAGAACGTGAAAGCACTAAAAATACTTTCAATAACTCGACATAGTTATATTACAAATTGATATCATTAAACAATTGATTAACAATTATAAAGTATCCAAAGTGTTTGCCAATTTATTTTAAGCTTACATTAATTAAAATGGAAAGTAAGAGTAATAATAATATAGAATAGTATTTTTTTCTCCGTGTATATGACTTGAGGCAGGGCCACCACAAGATGGTGCCTTCGTGTCCTTGCTGGATGCCTGACTGCTGTTCCGCCAGTTGCTGCAGGTCCGGCCATAAATGTTTTACCATAAAATATAGGAAATTCTCGCAATCACGGATCCGCAATTAAAGTTTATTAATTTACAGCACGAGGCTTTTCCCAAAGGGGCCAAAGTAACCCTCTTAATGTATTAAACATTGTTAACTTTGCATCTCAAAATAACTTATTAAACTTTACGCTCAATTCAGCCAAAACATGGCGCCATCAAAGTCTGAACACTGTGACGTCATTACACCCACACACACACACACACAACCATAGGGGGTGGTGGCGCATATAAATTGCATATTTATGCACTATAAACATTAATTTACTTGCCATTTAGCTAGACGCGCAGTTAATTGAAAACAACAATATCCGAGGCAGTGCAGCAGAAGCAGCGCCACCATCAAATGCGGGCCTGACACGCCCCCTTTTCAGCCCACCCCCTTTCAGCCGTAATGCCACAGCAGCCAAAGCAAACAACTTTAAATTATGCAAAGAATAGGAAAATGCAGCGTGTAAAAATTGCAGCCATCATTAAATTTGCGTGGGCCAGCGGAGAGATGAGAAGATGGGGGACCAGGAAACGGGGAGGACGAGCGGAGGAGGAGTGAGGATTTGGGGGAGTCGGAGTAATGCCAAATTTAATTGCAATTAATGTGCAGTAAAGCGGAAGTGCCATAGAAACGGGCAACGCGTCGGCCATTGCAGTACGAGCTGGCACTTCCGGTTGGCGCCATGTTGGAGCACGCTATATTCCCTGCCGGGGGAGGGAGGAGTGCCAAGAGGGGTTAAAGGGTAACTGAGTGGGTTAACCCGATACTCAGTGCCGTACAGCTATGTGAGCCAGAAATGCCCTTCTCGGGTTAACCCTGGAGATTCCACTAATTGGGTTAACTGGCAAAAGTATGCTATGGGTTTTAGAACACGCCGGCACACGGGTAATGTGATACTTTATTTATTCGCCAGCTAAACTCGAATTAAACTCATTGTTTGCGCACTATTTACTCACCCTGAAATGTATAACATGAGTCTTTTGTTTCATATTTGTAGGTAAACATATTCAGATTAAAAGTACATCTGTAATTACCTAATTGAATAGTATTGTGAGATAAACCTGTTTGTGATTCACAATAGTAAATACGCAAAAAGTTAAAAGAGCTTAACGAATAATATGTCTCTTTGTTTATTTTAAATTAAATTAATTTAATCACTGTTTTTTTTAACAAAAATAACATGTTATTGTTAACTCACTAATTTAATTCACATTATAATCTTTTTTTTTCAACTTCCAAAGTGAGCTGAAACAATATTCGGTATACCCGATTCTATTCCCGTTGTTCTCTGGCTTTGCAAAATTGCATGTCCTGGCGGAAACGGATGCGCGAAGTAAGAAATCAAGTTTAAAGCGTCCCGTTTTGCAACATTGGTTCTACCGCGTGTCCCGAAAATGGTAGAGTGGGTAAAGGTTTCAGGGAAGAGAGGGAGGAGTGTGGTACTACATGTTACAGGCTACCTGGTTACATTTACCTGGCGCCGTCGCGAAATTCAATTACTCGTGCACCATAAACCGATTAACTTATATAAATATTTATATCGCTGAAATGCAGTCGGTCGCCAATGGCTTTATGGGTCGTAGCTCTGCCGTTCGACGGGCGTTCCCAGGGGCGTTGGAGTGGGCGTGGCCTATCTGCGGTGTGTCCCTGCATATGCAAACAGTTTCCCAGCAGGGATCGGCGGGAACATTCAGTCATTCAGAGAAATGGAGCTGCGGCTGCAATAATTTCATTTGCATTTGCATTTGTTGCCGTTTATGGTCCACTCAAGTGTTGTCAGTTGACCCATTCAACCGCCGGATCCCCTGTTCCCCCACGCCTTCGAAGTGTTTAATGATAACACGCTGGGTGTCATCCACAGGCGAGGACACTCGAGGCCAGAAGTGAACAGAACAAAGCAGACACGGTCCGGAAGGCATATCAGTGCACTGCCAACACGTGTGGACTTCAACCCGACTCTACTGCAGTTGCAATACAGAGACAGAAACTAGCACGAAAATTATGCAAATATTGAATCTTAATAATAATAAATAATAAGAAAATATGATTTTTACACCTATTTTAGTATTTAGTAAAGTATTTTTTAATTCCCATTTCAAGTACCAAAAATCAACTGATCCTTAACATATTTTATGATTTAAATTGCTTTAATTTTAATAAATTCCACCTCATATTTTAGTAATTTCTTCCCCTGTAATGTAAGTTTGTAGTTGGCAAGTGGCAACTACTTGTCTTCATAAATAGTTGCTAAACAGCGATGGGCCCGTGTAAGTGGCTGGTGAGTGCATTGTTCCCGGCAACGAGGGGCATTCGGGTTGCATGAGGGACATTGTCAGTCAGGGGTTAATCCCAAGCCAAGTGCGGCTCTCGACCTCGACCAGCCTGGTGTCTGACTAATTGAGTTACGCATTCCGGCGGAGTTCAAGGCTACCTTTGATTGGCTCCGGACTATGTGGTCTATATGGTATGCGTTTGTGGAAATTAATCGCATGACTTATGCAAGCACTGGCCCTTCCCTGCATACACACATATATATGTATAATGTGGGTATATGGTATTTGTTTTAACATCAATGATGCATAGGAATGTTTACCAATTAAGAAGGTGTTGCCCACGAAATTGGCAATATTGGGTTGTGGAGATTAACTGGAAATATCTAATTTATTTTGAAGTTTGCTATGTATTACTCGTAGGGATAATTATGAGTTAGGATTGAAACAAAATTTAAATCAATGAGCAGTTTAAATAGTAAATTCTATATTATGTATAAATTTAAATTAATGTAGGGATTAGGTTTAAGACATAGGACACTCAGATATCTAAAAGTAGGATCTTATTGATCCCTATATACTACTAGCTAGATAAATTAAAGAAAATATTTAAGTAAAATGAAGTAATCCCGATGTTGAATTTAGACTTAGCTCTTAATGTTAATTTTGAAATTTTATTTCCACCCTTATTATATGGCTCGCCATTCTTAAGAGGCTTCTTTAATTTCTTGATCAACACATTTTTAAAATTCAATCACATTCTCATCATACAAACATTCCCAAATATATTATTCATTTAAATTCCGGTTGTGTTAGGTTAACGCAACCGAGTTTAAGGGCGCCATGAAAAATTCAATTCATCAACTTTCGTGTATTTAACTTCTCACAAGAAGCTGGAATGTCGTAAGTACTCCCAGTCACCCTGGCACATGTAATTTTGCATTTTGAGCCTCTTGAACCACTCGACACATCAGCCGCCCTCCTTGAAGTGTTGATGCCGAAATCCGAGGCCCCAATGCTGTGTATCTCTTCTACTGGCCCCAGTCGCGGCCATATTTCACTTGAAGCCGACACAGGAGCTGCTGCATCTGCACCATGCTCTGGTAAGCGCGCCGCTGCATGGACAGCCGCTGTGTCACCATGTGGCGATGCAGGTGCATCAGCTCCTCCCGGATCCACAAATGATCCGCTTGCAGGCGTCTCAGCTTCTCCCACACCTCTTTCCGCTGACCCACTTGTGAATTGACATCTCTTTCGCCGTTCTTCGAATCGTTGCCTAAATCCAGCTCAATATCTAAAATGGCAACGGCTGTTGAATGTGCCTTCATTCTGAAAAACGTCTTGAAACTGCACAGAATAAAATTCTTGGTGATTCGAAAAGACGATTTAAAAGTAGGGATTAAAATTAGATAGCAAACTCAGATTGACACCGGAATTCTTGAGTCAATAGAAAGGGAGTTTGAAATTATTTTGCATAGTTTACTTCATTTAGTATATAATGTTACCTACTTTCTAAGACTTACTGATGTTATTTTAAATTGAATATGTATTTTTTTCAAGTGCCCAAGTCTGCTGGGGACAGAAGCGGAAACTAGGAATAACTTATGCTTGCCAACTGGGTGGCAAACTTCCATCTAATCGCTTAATTCCGTGTTGTAAAAACTTTGGGCCAAGTTCCCGGCACTCCAGACCCGGATCTTTATACGCAACGAATTTGCGCACCGAGTGCAACTTTTTCTAGTTGATTGACTTAAAAATTTAGCATTTGCTCCGAATTTGGCTAAGACGTTTTTTTATATATATTTTTTTTCCGCCCGGCTAATGCCCTCGATTGGTTGTGAGCAATACCCAGTGATGCGTTGGTTAAATTTGCAAATCGTTTGGCCTAGTGAAAGTGCGGGGGAGGCGGTGTGCCGGCTCCTTGAGGTGGCACAGACCGAAATTGCTTTTCCGCTCTCTGGGTCAACGAAGCAGAAAAATGTCTGCCTTGCTGATGCCAGCTAACTTCGATTTCCCACCAGCGTATCGATTGATTTGGTATTCATTCGGCTTCGCTTGCCTGCCACAACTTTAAAAGCTACATGTCGCCGCAACTAAGTTCCTCCGTAGCCTTTGTTCAAATTGCATTGCACCCGGTCGACCCAGTTGCTTTTTGACTTCTTTTTTTGGAAGCGCCACAGACGCAGGTCTGTCTCAATCCGCAATTGGATTCGCTGAGCACTGTGCGAAATTGGTTTTTTTTTTCCTTAAAGGTTAAGGATTGGAGTCAGAAAATCTGGTATGTGTTATTCGGGATTTTACTATAATACTTTCATATAATAAATAGTTGTGAGTGCTACAGAAATCAGTGTAAAGTTAAAAATGTATAGTAACATAAACAAATTTAAAAATAACTATGGAGAAAAACCCACAAATTTATCCCACATATCCTAAATAGTTTTTAGGAAACAATTTTTATTGTTGCACTTCTGTATTCCCTTCTGTTGACTTTTAATCTGAAAACTAAAAATCTTATTTGTAAACATGGATCATAACTTTTACAAATTTCTAAATATTAATAATCTAAATTAACCTAATTATAAAACAAACACTTTTGTTCAGTGTTCGCTGCATGGCACAGCAATTTGTTGAAACTCCGCACTGACTTTGATGCTAATGATCGGGCCACCTCATCTTGAGGCCAGGCCAAACAAGGCTCTGACAAAAGAATGTCAGCTGGGCGTGTTTGCTGCTGGAAAATGCAGCAGTTTTCACTTTTCCTTTCGCCTCAACAGGCGCCAAAGGAGCGACTCGGAAGCTAATGCATAGAAAACGCCCCAGTTGCTCTCCGATGTTGTGGCTGCCAGCCGTGCGTATGCGTAATGTTCGAGAAATGTCTCCCAATTCCTTCCAGCTGAAATGTTCGACAAGTTGTGTGGCTGTGTGTCTGTGGATGGGTTGTGTCTGTTTGCTCTCTATTTGTGGTCCAATGCCCGAGGCCTTTCCCGGATATTACGCATACGTTGCCAAGGCGAGAGATTACCAATTTTTAAGTCGGCCAAGCTTAACAGAGACGGCAACGATAATGAGAATTGGGATTTTTTGCCTCCGTTTAAAACGTCTGACTTTTGAGCTGGAAAAATAAAGTTTTCGAGTGAAAAACAAAGAGCATCTACGAAATCAACGCCAGCTGCGTGGCTTGGCAGCCTAATTGAAAATCTATGCCACTAAATGTAAGCCCTCCCACTCCCCCCTCTTTCGGCCTGTCTCTGCCTCGCAGTTGATATTCTGTTTGCCGGAATTGGCAACTTAATTATTTCAGCGGCACGTCGCCAGCGCCTGGCGCTTAAGCCAAACCTCCCGACAGCTGCGAACGCTCTGGAAGAGCAGCGGCGAGAAAAAAGTAGAGGAAAAACGGAGTGAAAACAAATACAAAAGAATGAGAAAAAGCTGCGAAATAAACAGCGCTTGCAGCATGCAACGTCAGCGGAGGAAAAAACAACAGCTGCTATTGAGAATCTGTGCTGGAAGATAAAGTCGCCTGGCAAACGGATTTAACTGCACAACTGGCGAAAGAAACAGTTCGAGCAAAAGTAACCGACGACTCTATGTGTCTGGTGGGTGTGTGTGACCCCATTAGCAGCGACAGCCCTCTGGCACGCCCACTTATTTTAACTAACGCCCACACCCGCCCAAACTAAGGCCGCAAAAAAAGTCTGAGACCCGCTTGTGGCTTTATTCATGGACATGATTCATTAGTAGACATTCAGGAGCGTATGTTCCCCAAAAACGGAACTCTTTGGAAATGGAGTAACTTTCGGAAATGAATCCATAAATAAATTTTATACCCTTACATATTATAATTTAAGTTAGAAGATTTAAAAGCTGTGAAGAAGTCTTTTCGACCCTATAAACCATATATATTCTTGATCAGCATCAAAAGGCGAGTCTTTCTGGCCAAGTGAGAAAGAAAAATATATTTTTCCATTTTTTCAATATTTTATAAGGGGTTACATCGTTAAAATTCTCAAAAGTTGACAAAAATGTTGATCTCCTAAAATGTAAAATTCAGTATGCAGATTTGTTATCCTGTAAAAAAGCTAGCGTAGAAAAGCTTTTCGAATCCAATTTGTTGCTATATTGACTTAGTTATGATATTTTTTAGCTTTGATTTGTTTAAAAAATTATCATACAAAAATATGAAACATATTTCAAGTATTTCCGATCTTCCTGGAGGATGTTATGATTTTAGTTATTAAAAAAAGTAATCAGTATAAACAGGCGAGACTTTCCAGCCAAGTCGGAAAGAAACTAATATTTTTTATAATAATAATTATATTTGTTTAAACTCTCGATCTACGAGCAAACTCATCTTATTAATATGCCTAATAAATATTTAAAATATTTGTTCTATTTCAATCATAAAATCAAGACATTTTAAATCAACAGCACTCTGTGACATTATCTCTTTATATCAATTAAACTTAAATACGTTGTTAAAATATTTTTCAGTAATTAAAATCATTAAAAATCATTTCTTAATTTGATTTAAAACGATTTCCGGAACACACGTTCTTCCATTTGGCACATACATATTTTTTCATTTAAGCCATATCTGCGCCTCACTCTTTTCCAATGACTTGAGCAACTTTGACAGGGCAAAAGTAATTAATTTTTGGCAACTAACTCAAAACGGCAAAAGACGCAGAAGAAAGTGCAGGGAAAAAACGCCATAATAAGGCAAGAGAGGCGCCACAATTAACGCCTGCAACTTTAATTGCGTTTTAATGTGCAGCAGGCCACAAAGCGGCAGAGCGGCAGCCTGTTTGGATGGTGGTGGGTGGCTGCTATGGCTGGGTGGCTGGGTGGCCAGGTGGCAGTGTGGCTGGGTGGGCTTCATCCGAACGGGCTGGGTGGTCCAACGTGCTCTGTCAACCGCAGGCGGAGGCTCAAAAGCGTAACAAGCATTTTGCCGCGCCTCAGCAACATGGCACTCACACACGCTCACGCTCACAAAGGACCGGAGACAAACACACATGCAAACGAGTCCTGTGACGCCGGCGACTATGGGTGTTCCTGTGAGTATGAATGTGAGTGTGGAATTGGATGTGCCTGTACCTGAGTGCCTGCCTCAAAAGCGGCTTAACCAACACGGATACACACTTGCACACCCACACAGCAACATGCACTCAAAGAATGTATTCGATTTTTCCAGCATTTAACCCAAGTCCTGTTGTGAGTATTAATCTCCTTTTTTTATTAGGTCAAAGTCAACCATCGAGATTTTATTCAGCTCCAAAATCATTTAAAGTGCATCCATTATTTCCAATTCAATTGTTTTCCATTTATGTTTAAGACTTTTCCCCTATATCGCTTTTGTAAATAGTGACAAACGATTCTAAAAACTCTCTAATAAACTTTTTCCAAGTGCTGCGGGCTCAAATCCCGGCTCCGGACATGGGAACGGACACGGACACTAAACCGTGCGCCTCCGTCTGGGCCAACTATTTACATGGCACCCCATTATGTCCGGACTCGTAGCTGCGTCTTTTGTGTTGTCCCAGTCGCAGTCAGTCTCGCTCGCCCTAAGTGACGTGATTTAAATTTTTATGCCCTTTGAAATTTTCGCCGCCCTGCTTATCGCAACGTTGATGTTGCCATCTCTATCGCCGTATGCAGCTCCAGTAGCAGTCTCCGCATCCGCATCCGCATCCGTCTCCATCTCCGGCTCCGTCTCCGTCTCTACGGATTCACTTCCAGCGTACACGGGACAAATCACGTAATCTGGCCTTAGTGGGTCAAGCAGCAGAAGCGGCAGTAAACTGTAAACCGTAACCCGTAACCGTAATGTAACAGCCCGCACGGAGAGATACAAAGATACTTAGGCGCACGGGACAAGTACAAGTAAATAGACATAAAGATACACGACATGAAAACCACTGTCAACATGGAGTCACATGCTGGTAATGTCAAGTGTGGTGCGACTTGTGGACCGGCACAAAGCCCCTGCCCGTCCCCCCGCACAGGTCAAATAAGTCAAGGGTGCTTCCGAGTGTAGGGCTCCGACCCAAAAATACTCTGCAATAGAAATCGGCTTTCAAAGGCTGCGAAAGTAGATAACATCCTGACTCAAACGTATCATATTTACAAATACGAATGGGGCACAAATATCAGAAATAACCCATTGAAAAGCTGTCCTCATTTCAATCAAACAAATAATCCTTTCTTTCCTGCCACCAATTATACATCAAAATTAATGCCTCTACAAAGAAATTAATTTTTTGGTAACCTTATCAAAAGTGATGTGGGAATTTAGTTGACAAATTAAACTATAATAATTGGGCTTTGAAATGTGAACTCATTCATTATCTTTTCATGGCACCACGTAGGGTATAATAACATAACACCTTAATTTCCACAACACACTCTTTGATGAATGGCCAATCATCACATTACATTGTGTAGAGAGCTTAAAAATTTCTGGTTCGTTTCCTATTTGAAATTGTTTCTTCCTTGTCGTAGATATAGTGCTTGTTCAATAGAAGTAATTCCCTGAGCTTGTCATTCTTTTAGCTTGTTATGTGTTCTTATGGAAGGCAATGCACAATGGCATGCCATGATTTTGTTGTGCGGTTGTGGCAGGTGATGTTGTTAGATGCGGTTTGTGACAGCCTTTGAAGTGCATAGTTGTGGTTTTCGCCTAACTAAAAACGCACACTCATAATAAAAAAAATGTTAAATTAACCACGGAACAACAAGCCATTCAAGTTCCATCAAAATTTCAGATGACAGGAATTCAAATATTTATTTAAAGAGGAAGAAGGAAAGAATTTAGCTAAAATTTAATTGGCCGAATAATTATGTTATGCATACCTCTAATATTTATTATTAATTTAAGATAGGCTTATCTCGGTTGACAATGTCAATGCCAGATGTGTGGAACTCAAGTCGGCTTGTCCTTAGGCAACCGCTTTTACCTTCGAAAATTGTGCATGCAACGGACGGCTGGAAGTGTCCCCAAAGGCATCCATTAAATAGTTACTCAAATCGAGTTCCTGTTAAATGATTAATCCCTTCGGTTTCCGGCAGGACAAACATCATCATCGCCCTTAAGTAACGGTTGTCACGTCCGCTCGGACCCCCAAACAGAACGGCGCGACGGATCAACAAACCAGGTAAGAGCAAACACCGTCGAGGGCCGCCTGATTTCGAGGGCTACTGAGAGATGCAGACAGACAGATAGACAGACAGACACACAGACAGACAGGCAGGCAGGTGCAAGGTGCAAAGGACGACTGATTGAACGCGAGGGACTCCGCCTCTCCAGCGACGCCCAAGGACACGTCTTCGGCTGAGACTTCAAGTTGAAGTGTTTAAAATTGTTCGCCATTATCGACGGCCGTCAATAAGCGCATTAAAACATTTCTGCAATTCGCGCCCCCGCCTGACGGTTGATGGCGATGACACGCGCCTGTCAGCTTGCAGCTGGGAAAGTGAAAAGTGGAAAACTGCAAGCGCAGCTCTGCTGCACTAACGAGTCCCATTGATTTTCCCTCGCCGGAAAGGCGGTGGAGAGCGAGGACAGAGAAGGGCGTGCTGGGAGATGTGCGCACGGTGCGTATGAGTAATGGGAAAATTCTTAATGGGCGAAGAAAATTGGTTGGGCATAAACAATGAGATGCCTGCGACCGAGGGAGAATGATAATGAGTTCACCAAAGAAGGCAAACCGGAAAGTGGAGGACCAAAGACCAACAACCAACGACCAGAGACCAAAGACCAAAGCAGGAGGACATCATTAGGCGAAGGCATCGCTGCCTGGGATCCGCAACGCAGCCAGGTGTGTCATGCACACCAAATATTCTATTACAAAATGTACATTTTATACATTTTTGAATCTCATCAGATATGCCCCGCATACGGGAGCCTTTTGAAGCTTTTAATGGAAAACGCATTTATGCTGAAATAATGAGAAATAACACGATTTTAAATTCATAGAATACCTCTTCTTCATAACTCATAAAATAACTAAATTTTGTATTTTTGAATTTTCATAAGTCACTTTTAAAATATATTTTACTAACTTTTAATAACTTGTTGATGCCCTGTTATAGCCCATTATGCAGTAAATTATTAATTAAAGAAGCACACAATTTTCAATTACATTTCAAATTATATTTTCGTTTAAGGAAATGTATTTAACATGTGTTGATTCAAATAAATTTTAGTTAAAGAAAAACCCTCAGCATTCAGCTTGATTTTAAATTGAAAACATATATTATGAAACATTTTCTTCCTCTGATTTTACTTGTTTTTTCGCAACCCACAAAGCTCAACTGCATTATTTTTAATAACACACTCAAGATGATTTTAATTAACCACCACAGACCCTCCGCACATTATTCTCCGCCCCTTTGTGCACTTTTCGGCGTCTCGCCAGAGCCTCATTAATGCGATACTTTCATTACGCAATCAATAAATTATGATTCATTTTAATGCCATATCGGAGCACTTACTGCAGCTCCTTGCATTCTTTGTGTCGCCCATTCGCAGTTTTAATCCACTCTGCGTCCAATATTTAATCAGCATTTTCCAGCGAACTCAACAATTCTGTATCCAATTATAATGATTTCGCTGCCTCCTTATTTAATTGTTTAATTTTCTTTTAATTTTCGTCCGTTCCCCCCACATTTAACGCCGCCCTTGTTGACCCAAATCGAAGTCGTGCCGACGTGAAATTGTGCGTTATGCGAGTGGTATGATATCAGGTTGGGTTGGGCTCAGCCAGGAATCACTTTCCATTAAAATAAAAGATAACAGAGCGGTTCGCAGAAGGACTTATCAGGTTAAGTGGACGGCCGCCTTATTAACCCAGGGGCATTTCCAGTAATTACTTGAACTGCTAATTGTACACGATACTGAGTCGGTCGCAGCATGCCTGGTAAAAGCGGTCAGAGAGGGTTTAATGTTTGCACGGCAAAGGTAAACGATTTCATATTTTAACTTAAAAGCAACCGGCTTGAACTGAATGCTTTCATATCTTTTATGTAGTATTTTCTTGCTGCTAAAAACATCAATTTAAATATAATTTCAATAAATAAACATTAAAGCTTAATTGTTAAGGAAAATTGTTTTAATTTAAATGGATTTTGATAGGCAAACAATTAGTGTGCCAGTGAAAAAAATCATCACAACCCATGTCATAAAAAACTAAAATTATTTACACTACACTGATGTTTAGCATAACAGTTAAATTTATTGAAAACCGAACATTTTTTTTACCTAATTTAATTTTGCCTGCCAATGTGTTCACTAACCACCATATGCAGCTATTCCCGCTAAGGTCTAAAAAAATAATCAATAAAAAACAGGCGTATGGTCAACACCTGGAAACAAGGTTCGGTAAGAGAAAATCGATTTAAATTCAAATGAGTTTGCAACTGTTCAATAACTTCAATGCGCCACGTGGATGAAGAATCCTTTTATCGATAAAGACAGCGGAATAGGCCAGGTTTTAAGACTGTTGAGTTGTTTAAATATATTTCATTGGGAAATTGAGAATAAAACTTTTGAGATTGCTAATTCGAAAAATTTATTTAATAGTATATTAAAAATAAACGGTTTACATTCGAAGTTCAAATAGATCCTCTTAGCTTAGAATTTTAAATTCCACTTTTAATGCAGAGAAAAAATCTAAAAGTCGGTAAAAATTAAAGAACTTGGCATACAAAAGGCAGAAACAATTTAGAAATAAATTCAAAGCTATATATATTTTTATTCCCCTGATAAAACATCTAAGGCAACCCCATGGAATGACTATATATATGGTAACAGAAGCAAGTGCCACCCTTAATAGTTTAATTTACCCACTTTATGGCAGCCACTATCGCCCAGCATTTATGCTGAACAGTGTAATATTTTATTTAAAGTGCGCGGCTGCTGTTTGCGCCGCCTATTTGTCCTTCGCGTCCATATATCATTGGGGGAAGCTGCCGAAAAAAAGACACTGACATAACGACAAATTTGCTTGCTATTTATGCGGCCACTGGACAAGGGAGGCCCGAGCTCGAACCAGAACGTTCTGGGTACCCAAACCCGGCTCCAAAGTAGGTAAACATATTTAACATACGCATGTGGACAGTGTGTTTATAAAAACATATATGCAAATTATCGTGGCTCGCCTTTGGCCCTCTGCGCGCACTCGTTCGGACAATTCGCGTTATTTATAATGGACAATTCTCGTGTTGTTGTTTATAATTTATTTATGCAAATTTCCAGCTGGACAAGCCACTGCAGTGCTGCTAGAAATCGGAAGAAGCGCGGGACCGAGTATGTAAATAGTTATTGCCAGCGAAATCAAAACTAAAGCGATTTTCAAAATATAATTAATTGCAATTGACCCGATTTGTAATTTATTTATTTAATCCACGCCATAGTCACGGGGGAGCAAGTAAGGAATTGATTTATATTAATTTACACGTGTGCAAACGTTGGCATTATACTACCACTCCATTTTCATGGCTTCACCCGCCCCCAGATGAGGCTGAAGCCAATTAAATAGCTCGTCCTTGACAAGGCGGGGATTCCTCCACAGGCTCCAATGACGTGGATATAATTAGTACGAACTAGTCGGCAAACGGGCTCAGTGAAAGCCCTTTGAAGGGCTCCGCTCCCCGTGGAGCATTCGAATGGAGCTCCGTGAATTCGGGGATTTCAAACGCATGGCCTCACGGGAGCTCTCGACAATTAGGCCACTCCTATGAATAAGAGATAATCAGCTCATTAACATTAAAGCCCCTGTAAAACGAATGTAAAGCGGGGCCCTAAACAAAAACCCCCTAAAGCAAATAAGTCAGTCGGACGGTCGGTCGGTGGCTGTGCGTAATGCATATTGTATACTATATGTTATTCGTTATGGCGTTATGGCCTCACCTTATACACAGCAGAGTACACATGTTACGTGTAACTGACTGTTCGTTCGTTTGCGGTATGTATGATTTAGCAGCTCAACACTCGCCACTTGGCCACAACTCACTTAGTGCGGGGCCCTGCCGCAAATGGCCATAATATTCAAGCATCACCAGCCGGAGATCTGCCTCCAGAACCAGCTGGGTTCTGGGGGATAGGGATGGGCTGCCAACGTGGCCCAGACCGAATTTATTGCAGACCCAGCCCCCAAAACCAGGATAAGTCAAGCCAAGGCAATCCAACTCGGTGTCTGTGCTCGAAGGGCTTTTGTGTTGAAACAAACCTGACACAGACCAACCCAATCAGCAGACTTTAAGAGTTTTGCCACAATTTCCGCAACATTTGATTGGCATCTGCACTCGAAAAAATAGACAAGTCCTAGATTGGATTTTAAATACACATTTGAGAGAGCACCAGCACGTTTCAATGGAAACTCTTTTGTTCACTTGAGAACTTACAAGAGGCTTTACAATTTAACGACACCATTACATATTGTATTCTTCATGAAAATAAAAGATTATTTCCTTTTACTAAATACTCAAATATAAGTATTGATAAAATAAAATTTAAAAGTCTATGTGTAAATATTTCATTGTTCTACCTTCAATTCAAGGTAACTGAATTTCATAAAGAAAATACTTTGCTGAATAGTTTTTATGAGTTTGGAGAGAAGAAATGTTTAAATTTTCAACTTTCAGAGTAAAGTGAATTTTAAAGCAACAACGTTCCTTAAAATCTATATTGTGTGCCTTCATCAAACTTATCGAAAGGAGGGAAATAATTTCTTCTGAATTTAAAAGGTCTGGGAGCAATTCAAATGGAGAATAATATTTTACCTTTATTTTTTTCGAGTGCCAGAAGTATAGTCGAGAAGGCTGTTTTAAATTCCAAATCAAGGCTCGCACCTTTAATCAATTTTCGAAGCCCTTTCTGGATATAGAGGCTGCTCAATGCCGAGCACCCTCGAAATCAGATACAGTCGGGAGCAGAAACAGGAGACTGGCCAAATGCGCGTGGAACGGGTGGCGGAAATCTGGAAATCTGGCCACCCGCAACACTCTGTGGAGTGTGTCATAAAATGCCAAAACAAATATAAATTTTCACACAATTCAATTTATATGCCCGCAGCACAAGCTCGAGCACCGAGAAAGGATGCTGGATTCAGGATACGGTTTCAAGAGCCCGGCTGTATCGACAGCTCCAAAGTAGTCCCAAGCTCTTTGGAGGGGATCGGCCTGCCCCGCGCCACATCCTTTCCTTCGCCGTTCTCCTGGCCCTGGCATCTCCTTTTAGCCATCTTTCGCCAACCATTGTCTACTCATTTTACCACTTGATTGTGTTTGCACAATATTTCGGCGAGAGACGCGTCGCGATGCAGCCAACAAACTCCGAATAAAATAATATACCAAGCCACGAAAATTTGAAATGCAAAGGCGGTGCTCGGGGCAAACGTTTAACGTTCTCCGCCTGGCACGAGGCATGTTACAAAACTGGGTTTACGGCAATGCCAATTTAATATAAGTAAAAAGCTACAGAAAAAGTGGGTTCTATATTCTAAGTTTGGTTAGTTTATATTTAAGGAAGAGAATGTTTTAGAAATTCTAAAGAAGAGTTTTAAAAAGGAGCAACATAAGTAGTTTATATAGGATGTAAACCCTAGGTAATTTTAGGCGTTCAATTTAAATTGCATAAAAACTTTCTTTAGGTTTTAACCAAGCGAATTGTTTGACAACCTTCTTTTATATCCTAGAAAAGAGATTTCCTAATGTTTTGACACGCTCTGTCTTTCATATATGTACATATATCGACGCATGTCTGGCCAAACATAAAACAAAGTTCAATCAGAGCTCGTGCCTTGCCAGTAAATCAAATAAAGAAAAATGCATATAAAAACAAGGATGGCAACAAGCAAGCCAACAAAAGCGTTATACCAGAAACTTTTTATCAACTGCCGGCGCCTGAGAAAAATTCAAATGGAACCAAAAGAAATTCAGGCCGACACTTGAGAGTTGTTTGCCAGCAGAATGTCAACCAGGAAAATAAAATAATTTAAAATAGGATAAAAGTAACAGCTAGAAACTCTTATTGATTAAAGAAATTCGAAACGTGAATTAAGGCAATTTCTACACTTACCCCAGGTGATATATAATTTTTGTAAGAGTTTCGGCTTTCTCTGAATCGAAACAAATTTGGGTTATTTGCTTGGCCAGGATATCCTTTGGGGTCAAGAACAGCAGCAGTCGGAATGCACATCCTTTGTTGTGTCAAGCAATCAGTGATATGCACTTTCAAGTAAATATGCAGCGCACGCAAGTTCCTGGAAGCTTTCTGGCCCTGCCGCAAATAGTGCATATGATAAACTACGAGCAGAGCCAAGAGTTTTAATTAAATTTGCATACACGATTTCAGCAGGCAGCATCCTCATCAAAAGTTATGGCAATTGCACGGCTCCAATTGTTCAAATTAAATGCGAATGCACTGCCATTTGGCCGGCTTACCCAGGTGCGACGACGAGCTGCAAGGACGAGGGGCGAAAGGATGAAGTTGCTCATATGACTGTCATAAAAGGCAGCGGCTCACAGTGCAACGCGTCCTATTTAAACTGTTTTTAATGACGGCGCAGCTCGTTGAGAATTGAGTCCCTGACTGGGTAAATAAGCAGCCGACAATCAAACAGAACATGATCCAGACATATAGTGCATATGTCTGCTGGGGCGGGGGCGCAGCAACCGGAGCTGAGGCTGCTCCTTTCAATTTGCAGCCGCTTTTGAGTGCTTTATTTTTTAATGGCTCCTGCACGGGCCTTGCTTTCAAGCAGCCATTGAGTCATTGTATCTACCTTGTAATATGAAAATCGCTTTGGCAAAACTACTTGATTGTTGCTCTTGCTCTTGCCTACGATGCCCTTTCATTTTCAGGACCTTCACTTTGTCTATTAAGCTGGCTTTTGGCTCACATTTAATGGAAGCATTTCCACATTGGTCTACCTAATGATCACTACCGATTACAATATTTTAAAATGTAATAAACAAAAGCAAGTGAATTATGCCAAAAGGGGTAGGAGTAGTCTCAGAAATATTTTATTAAAATATTCCCCAATGTTATAATATTCACTTTTGGGGCAAGGATCTTCCGAATAATGTATTCATTTTCCTTTGGCCTTGCTCCTGTTTACTTTCACTTGATATGAGGAACCCTTCAGGAGAGTATGGAAAATCTCTTTGTTGGCTTAAGTTTCTTCGTCTGCCGTTTCAGTATTTCTTTGTTTTTTTGCGCTGCCAATAAAACATGCATTTCACTTTCAGCTCAACCGTTGGCAAACAATAGCGAATTGCGGGAAATTCTCGAGTGAACGGACACCGGAGACCGGCTGCGGGGGAACCGTATCACAAAAACATCACTGCCATCGCAACGCGAGGATCCTTTGTGCAGTGTGCACTCAATTATTTGGTCGTTACTTTTTTCTTATTACCTTTTGCCTACCGACACCACGACTATAGTGTATTATAACCGAAAGACAAGGCTTTGTTCCCCCGGACCGGCGATACAATTTGGTTTTGCGGAATGGCGGAAGTAAATGCGAATTTAATATGCAAAGGAGTGGCGACGAAGTCAAGCCGAGATTGCTCAAAGGATATCGGTTGAAGATTGCAACGCGAAACGATTGCAAAGCGAGTAATGCGAGAATTGACAGAATTGACAGGAGTGACAGCATTTCAGTGGGAGATATCCTTTCAAGAATATATTTCAAGGCAAAGATAAAAATATATTTTAAAATTGTATTTAAATGGAGCTTCTTAATCTATAAATGGTAGAATTTTCGGCTCAACTTATTCAGTGATGTATTAATTTAAAAAGAGAATTTCACAAATTACTTACATATTTTTCTAAGAGAAAGTAAAGGAAACTACACTTAAATTAAAGCTAGGTTCTCTTAATATACAAACGAATTTATTACTTATTATTTTTGGTATTCGATTGTGTTTTGTTAATAATATTTTTTTATTATCTAATTACGTTAATGTGTTTCTTCTTGCTGCAAAGGACAATAAATACTGGTTTTAACAGCCTGTTGATCCGAATCGGTTAACAGAATCACATAACATGTCAATGAGAACAGCTTGAAGTCGCCCTCGTTTCGTTTTCACAGTTTTTCCGAGTCTACTTCCCCTCCATAGAGAAGCATGGCAACGCAATGAAACGAAATGAAACACCCGAAGGGATGACTTCCTCTTCAGCGGAACGAACATGTTGCGGAACGCCACCCCTGTGTTTCAATTGTTCGTTTCCCTTCGGCACTCGGACTGTTATGGAATCGAAATACAGGGGAAGTGGTCCAAGGAATCGGGATCAGGACGCAAAGGGATGCTGCTGCGAATGAAATGGAGATGAAACCTCGTGAACGAGAAGGGGTACAAGTGGCAGAAGTTAAACATCAGAATCGGAACCTGCGAATTGCGAAATGGGAAATGCTCCGAACTCCGGACGAAGCGATTCAGTTAGAAATTTGCATGGCTCAGCGGCGGACGTCGAGCGGGAAAAATTGGTGGACATTTTGAGGAAAAGCCAAAAACGAGGCTTGAGTTTGAATCGTTTCGCGGGCACACTTGGATTACTAGTGTTAAATGCTCTTGAAGGACTCAGACTCAGACTCAAACTCAAACTCAGTTTTGGGCTCGGAACCAGACAGAGATCCTGGTTCATCATCTGGCGACCGGCCTTTGTTTACGCGAATGTGTGCCAAACCGGATGTGGGCGTGTCCGCCGCCCGAATAAGTAAAGTCTAAAGTGGAGTGGAGTGTAAGAAACCCCATTTGTAGCCCCCCTTCTCGGTCGGGTTGTGATTGTGCGAGTGAGTGCAATGTGTCTTTTATAAATCAAGGAAAATCACATTTTAAATTGCTGCGCATTAGAACGGATACAGATACAAAGGCAGGGCTCCGAGAAGGCAGCCAGGCTGGCAAGGATCGAAAGTCAAACGCCGTCAAACGTTGATTGCGTCGTCGTCTATCCACGAAAAAAAAAAGCGAAAAAGAACGTGAAGGATTTGACTGATGTGAATGGAGTGAAAGATGCGATGTGACCTAGCCCAGCCCTCTACCCCCACCCCCACGCCAACCCCCCTTCCTGCAATCATGTCCTTCCTTCTCCCGCAGGTGGCACGTGCTATTGTCTGGCCCCCATGTATTTCAATTCGATTATATTGATGAGCATATGATGTAATATATGGAAATATAATCTGATTAGAGGCAGCCGGCTCTCGCGACCCATCCGGGACACCTTCCCGTAAGCACGATTTGCAAATCGTGCTCTGCCATAGATTTTAAAACTCATTAATGTGCAAAGACGGCAATTCCCCCAAGTCTTTGGTGTCATTAGGCGAAGAATAGGCCGTGGAGAGCTGGGAAAAGGGAAAAAGCTGACAATGATACTGGCAAATCAATAAAGGTGTTGAAACAGGTGATAGACTTGGCCAAGATATCGGATAGCAGTCCAAAAAAAAAAAAAAGAAAAAAGAACGGGCCAAAGGATTTTGCGCTTGGCAACGTCAAGTAATTCTGCAAAAATATCATATATCCCGAAAGAGCAAAAACGTTGATTAATTGAGGAGAATTCGACAGAAATGAAGTACCAACAACTGTCAAGTGCTTCTCGGGGAATTCAGTTATACTTGAGTGTCAACCAAGAAAAAAAAAAAAAAGAGGATACCGAGGACAATAGGAGATGAGAACGGTTTTAGTCCACATTAAATGTCAGACTGAGCATTTCACACGAATTTGTTTAGACTGTCACCAAAAAGTGTAGCAGAGAAAACCAGATTAAAGAAGCCAAAACTGAAATAGAGTCTCGGTTGTCTGCTGGATAATAAAATCGTTATGATTTGTTTGCTCCATAAATCACATAGGCTTTTGCGTGGGCAAGTCTTTAAATTAAACAGATCTATTTATTTAAGATTAAATTTTGAATCCGAATTGCTAAAATCTCTTGTATGTTTATTAACCAGCCAAAAGCTCAGTTGTCATATAGAAATACTAAAGTTGATTAAGTAGCTTTACTGACCAAATGGCCACAAATATGGGTAAACACTGCCCCTTAAGTTAGCTCAGGACAAGATTAGACACTCTATTTGGGCACATAATTACTCTTCTTTGGCAGTCAACTCCGGCTGTCTGGGAGTAAATTAGAAAAGCCTTCCGAGCTAATGGACCGGACTTCTCCCTTCCAAAATAAATATCAATTTGTTGCTTGGCTCCCCTAATTACACGCTGGCCAAGCAAGCTCCTGCTAATCGGGCCAGATTAGAAAGTGCAATAATGCATTTGGATTTCAGATTTTTAGATTTTTATTTTGCTGTTTGGGGACTTCGATTTGCCAGCTATGAGAAGGACGAGATTCTGGCCCACAAAAAAATAACGAGAAAGCCATTAAAAAGTTGCCGAGCTCAGCAGGAGCGGCGGAAGTGAAACTAATGGAGAGTGGAATCGGAGGAGCAATGGGGCTATGCAATTCATTAATTTATTGACTTATAATCAAGCCAGCCAAAACTTATGCCCGAAGGCAGGGCCGGATAAATATCCATTTATCACATAAATAGAATGCTAACAGCAGCGAATCCTTGGTGGTTTTCCGTTTTCCTCGGACCAAACTTGTATTTTCGCCTCTCCAGCCTGGCTGCCTGCTGCGGTTGGCTTTGCCAAATAAAGCAAGAAATAAGTTAAAGCATACTATATGTTCTCTGCGGTCTGGCTCGACTCGGCGAAATAAAAACAAAAACTGCAGACTAAAAGTCACGTTCGTGCAACTACATAGAATCCCCTCTGGGGGCCAGTGCGGTATGCAAATTCAACCGAGAAGACTTCATAAAAGCAGTGCAAATAATTAAATAACAGACCGAGAACAAACAGCAAAATGACATGCTACTCGAGCTGGCGAAACTTGGATTAGCTAGCTGCGAAATAAATAAATACGAAGCCAAAAGTAAATCCCAGAACCAATCCAAGTTCCCGCCAAGGTGCGACATCCGACAGATGCCCTCGCCCAGCAAGATGTCCTGGCGGGAAAGGGAACGAGGAGGAGCAGGCGGCAGCGAAGGTGCAGGACGAGGGACTGGGCTGCTGGCTGGAAGGAATCCGGGAACTGCCAGCATACTGTTGGCATTTCTGGCAGCTGTCAGCTTTCGTGGCATGCGAGCGCGTAAGTGTAAACTTCTTTTACTTTGGCTGAAACGAGTATCCCTCGCACATTTCTCCCCAACAATTTCACCACAAATTCGCCAATTTCACAGGCGAATAAATTGGGGAATAAAAGTCTGTCAGCTTTGCATATTTCTAATCGAATTAAAAACGCTTTTATTCATTATTTTTAATTTACTCAATTTAAATGTGAAACTTGGAAAACTAAATTAGAAAATGAAGCATATAAAAACGTACAAGAGATGAAAGTTCTTGAAGCTGAAAAGGAATATTATATTACGAGAAGAAATATCGTTTATGAAAGCAGATATTTGCTATTCTTGCAATAAAGAAATAAATAATACAACAAAATTCATTCAAGATTTAAACAAGAAATATTCTTATAAGATTTCTTTTACTTCTTAAAGCGGGGAATTTCTCAGTTTTATTTATATATATTCTATTTAATTTTGCAATAAGCAGAGAGTTAAAAACAGGGAGTTTATCTATGATGTCTCCAGATAAATACTTTAAATTCTGTAAAAATATATACCACAGAAATATATAACCAGAATTCCATGTTGTTAATAACAACCTTGTTACTTGGACTTTATTTCACGTTTGCATATTAATCACAACTGCATGAGCCAGGTTAACCCTTCAAGTAATCCCTATCGGAGAGCTACCCGCTGTGGACTACCCACCGTAAGCCGAGCAATCACGTAACCAACTACCCGGCAATCTCTTGATCCCCTCGGCATGCGAGTCCGCCGGAAAATCGCTTCCAGGAACGCCCCAGAGACCTGGTGTTTACCATAAAAGAGCCCGAATCCAAATCCCTGCCCCACTGTCCAACTTTTGGCTACGTGTTCGGGGCTCTTCTGTGCTGTGCGGTGCCGGGGACCCGGTCTCGTGTTCCGTGTTCCTTCCATGTGCCCTGCTAAGCTTTTGTTTTTGCATGCATAGTTAATTCAATTTCGCACATTTTTGTGCAAGTGTCGAGTGAAGCGTTTGCCAAATTTAATTTACATGATGAGATTTGCTTGGCTGCATTGTCGTTGGCAACTCGTTGGCACGATTTTTATAAGCTTGTCGAGTTAATTTAATCGTGCAGTGCAAATTTTCATTTAGTCGAGAGCACACACGCGCACCGACACAGCATGTGAATGTCGCACACCTGTCACCCGAAATCAGAGGAAATCTCCTATGTTGGCCTGCCAGAAACTCATTACGCATACGCAGCGTGTGAAGACTCCAGCTCCAACTTAAACTCTGACTCCGTCTCGGCGCCTGATGTTTCCCTTCGCTTCTCGACTAGTTTATGAAAATACCTGGCATACTTTCTAACCCGGCCTAATTGGAGCGGCGCCCTGGCAACCGCCTCTGTTTCTGAATCTCGAGTTGATTAAATTTTGTGCGTGCGAGTGGGGTGAGGCCACCTCCCAGTCTGTTCAACAGGTCGTATGCGTGATGTGGGAGATCTACCCCTGTGAGATTACAATCAGTCCGAGCTGTACTTCTGCATATTGCTATCATCAAATTGCCTAATTGATGGTTCGGCATAATTGCACACTTCTGCCTTAATTTCTGAGCCCCGAGCGAAGATTGAATAAATTATAAGAGGGATTTCCATTTCGGCATCAGTGAACACTTTGCCTTAAATTGATTTCACTTTTATGGTAATCCCCAAAAATTCCCGGACCTCTTATTTATTTAGGCACTGTATTTGGCACAAATATTTGCGGACTCAACTTTCTCTTTGACTTTACTTTCTCCTTTAAAGGCGCTTAGAGCCCACTTCGGAGTCCTGTGGCTGAATAATTGCTATCTAATGTTTATCATCTCGTTTTTGCGCTAATCTCTCAGCTGCTGCTGCTGCTGCTGCCAGATCTAATCAATCTCAGTTGAACAGTAGTTCCCAGGCAATATCATTAACAACACATGACCCCCAGCCAGATTTCCGCACTCATATGTGATATAATTAAATTGGGCACCAGCAAAAACGCGCAGGACCACAGACACAGCAGCAGTGGAGAAAATCGGGGGAAAATTCGGTGAAAAACAATGGGACAGAGCGAGAAGAGAAATAAGTAGACACTCAAATAACACTTAAGCCATCAATCAGCGCACTGGCCAAGGTCAAAAGGAAGGGCCACGCCCATGTCCATCTCTGTTAATTATGCCAGGACAATGGACCGCATACAAAACAGCAGAAGAGCCAGCGACACAACTATGTTTTATATAAGAGATACAAGTATTTACCATAGAACGGCTCCCAAGACAAATGGCGGTCAAATGTCACGTTTAATTTATTTATGGCCAAAACACATAAATGTCGGAGTGGCAAAAGCCCGGCCAAAGCAGGGCCAGGGCGGGGTCCAGAGCTTCGAGGCAGGGCTTTAATTAAATAACTGCGCTAAGTGGATCCAAAGAGTTGGCGTCGCTAATACAGCCATTAGCCGAATTCGTTGAGAGACCATAAATTTCACGCTCTAGCTCAGGAATCACAAAATAATACCCGAGCCCCGTACTCGCTTTAATAAATTTCAACTATACTTTCTCAATTTGGAAGCGAGGCGGTACTCCAGACTAATAAATAGCTGGTGGACGTAATTAATTCACTCTGGATTGTCGAAATGACCGGGCGTAAGTTTTCAGAGGCAACCAATATGTTTGGATAACAGAGACCCTTTTTCAGAATGCCACAAACAATTGGTATATGAATAATTTAGCTAGTATATATAATACGTCTAGACAAAAAAATTTGTCTTTAATTAACCAAAAAAGTGTTTAACCAAAACCAACAAAAGATGGTTCCTCTCAATGCCACTATTTGCCTTTTTTTGTAATGTAAAAGGTTTAACAGATCTAAAAACAAAATCAAGTTTTTGGAAGGCTTTCCTTAAAAATATATCAAACTTGAATAAAAATATACAAATTATAAATTGTGAAAATTAATTTAATTTCATGGAAAAGTATATAGATTTCATGGCCAAACAGAACTGAAGTCGTCTGTATTTAAACTACATTCGTATAATTTCCTACGAATTTCAATTAATAGCAAAAACCACAATGAAAATCTATACCTTTGAGTAACCTATGCCAAGTGCAATTTCCAATAACAACACTTGACTTTGGTCTCGATAGGAATATCCGTTTTCACACTACCTAATTAATTCTAATCTGAATCTGAATAGAGCTCTGGGCAAGTACATATATTCGCTCCTTAATGGACCCACATGCGGACGTTTGGGCCACGTTTTCGCATCAAGTGCGTAATGAGCAACCGTCATCGATACTAAGCCTAACCTCGCCTGGATATTGTTATGTATTTGTTTATTCATGTGTGTAAATTATGAGCAATAACAACGGCAGAAAGACAACAATCGTCAATCAGGAGACACGCAGGCAAAGACCGTCAAAGTCCTGGTGGGGGAAACGGCTTTAAAGCAATCGAAGCCAGTCGAGTGCTAAATGGGCGCGTCCCTGTGCCACGCCCACCCATCGCCCTCCGCACTTAAGCCTGTAATTGCTGTGTGCGCGAGCAGAATGCCACAAAAAGTCCAAGTCGTCCCACTGTCGTCGAACGTTGAACGCTTAAGTGAGCGACACGACGCGTCGCCATTTGCCTCAAACAACAGCAAAAAAAGGAAAAATAAAACAAGGAACAATAAGGCTCGGTTATAACAAACAAAATAGATCGATATGCGACAATTGAATGCCCTGAGGAGTGGACCGCAGGGGAGTTCATTAACTTTTTAAGCATCGATTTTAATGAGGTTTACTTATGCAAAAAGCATTTGCATTTATTTTCAGAAATTCTGTAAATTAAAATACGGTTGCAACCAAGTTGTTTAAGGATATAATAGAATCGGCAAGCTGTGCTGGGTAAAATGCTAACAGGAAATGGACTTATGCCGAATTAAAACTATTCACAACCTTAGGCATTCCGTGTTTAAGAAATATACCTCAGTTACAAAGAAAGATAAAGCATCAGGTATTTGATTAGGCAAAATAACTATAATCAACTTTTTAAATATCAATACAATTATGATTTATATTGACTAAACCAAAAACACTCCAGAAAGGAACTTCAAATTATTATTATTTATTATTTTTTACTTTAAAACCCTAAGTCCTATCCAATATCAATCCACTCGATTTGAAATGTTAGATTTACCGCCCCACTGCCTAATCAGTATGCTGTCATCAATCCATCATGAACCCTCGTCAGAAAACAGTCGCTATCAGGCCACCATGGAGCACCAAGACCATGGTGGAATCAATGTGACCACTCGGAGTTAAAGGGTAACCACACGCAAACGTGCAACCATTGATAAAATGTGCGACGGCTGCTGATGTAGGTCGGAAGCTGGATGCGGGGGCAGGAGGCCCACGAGGGGAATGCAGGAGCTGGAATTTATGATTCCATTTTTACTTTTCTTCTCGTTTTGCCAAACAGCCTCCGGCCATGTGAGGAGTTCCTTTGCGGAATGAAAATGCGAGCAGGCAGGGGGACAAGGAAAGGGAATGCAAATGGTTGCGGCTTGTGAATTTCTCTCGCAACAATGGGAAATGCCTCACCGTAGTCGGGAACCCCCGGCCGGCGTCATTGGCCTAAGCTTGCCGTGTTTTTCCCCCAGTCCAGCGTCACTGCCACAGCATTCCCTACACAGATAAAAATCATGAAAGGCATGGGAGTGATTCTTCAGTTTCATAATGATAACCTGTCAGATAAATTCAAATTAGGTTGTTTGTAAAAGGAGTCCTCTGGGGTTAGTTGGAGCTTGTTTCTAACGAATCGAATACAAAAGAAATCATTATTGATAGTTTAAAATTAATATGAAAGGAAAAGGATAATATAAACCAAAGAAATATTTACAAAAATGTATTTTCCAAAATTTTTCATGCCCCTTTCTCGCTGTGTACATGTTTCCTTTTATCCCCCGAGTGTGTGTGACAACCATTTGAACTGTTCGATTATGCATGTGTTCAGCTTGGAACGGGGAAAACGTCGGAGAGTGCGGGAATTGCTAATATTTGCTGAATGCTGTGAACCAATAAATGACAAGTTATGCCCTCTAATTAATGCGCTTAAACATGCGACAAGCATGTGCGGCTTCTGGCCGAATGCTTTTGGCCATCGTCCCTTCTGTGCCGCCAAAAACACCCTTCTTCGGCTTAATTTCGTCACATAAATACGGGCGGATCCACGGCCCCCGAGGCGCCAAGGAAACCGAAAGCGGATGGAGGGCAGGAATCTCACATGGAGCCAGTTTTTGTGGCCACATCATGGTCGGGCCGGCGTTTCATTTTTCAACTGTCAGACTACCCACAAAAGCCAGTGACACTTTTGACTCTGGCTCCCTACTGAAAGAAGGGGTTATCTGGGTGGGAGGCGCCTCGGGCGTGAATACATACATGGAAATTAAAATGACATTAGGTCAGGAGAGCGTAAAAAGCCAGAGCTTCTTCTTCCCTTCTTTTTTTTTGTTGTAACTTTCGCTTTTTTTTTTGAAAATTTAATGAAAGAAATCGGGCAGAGAAATGGCATTTTATCTTCAACGGACACTGGCTCCGGGGCTGCCGAGAGAAACCTTTAAACTTAATAATAAATCAAGACCGATTAGAATCTGAACAAATGACGTACGTATACTGCTAAGCGACACGTAAGGAAACAACCATTAACTGCCGATGGAAGAAATTGGACACAAAACAAGTTGGAATACTTTGACAATTTCAATCGAACTGGAATTGACATTTATAATTACAGACGAAAGGGACCAACTTATCGCTTGTTCAAGCGATCCTCGTGGAAGACTCAGCTGCTATCGCGGTTTCTTGTTGAGCTTCACGGATACGTAGCAATTCCAGAGGAGCGCCACTGCCTGGACATAGATCGCTTGGTAGGCAATCGGGACGTGGGTGAAGTTGTAAAACTGGGCAAACGGCCAGATCATCCAACTGAGCCCGAGGATAGTGAAGTAGCTGTTTCGAAGCCGACGTTTGATATCCTCCACAGACTCGCCGTTGACCATCGGCACCAGGCAAGACATGACCAAGGCATAGGGCGGCGCAAAGACGACCTGATCCAGCAGCGTCTTGCGAATGGCTCGCTGCACCATCGGCAGCTCCTTGGGCACCTTGCTGTCCAGGAAAATGTACCAGCTCCGCAACACCGGTGCTGTGAAGACGAGGCCCAGAGCCCCGAATCTTAGCGTTCGGGCGATATTCCACTTATGAAGTGGTACCTTCTCTACGGTCAGCTGGGCCGTGGTGTCGCTCAGTGCCATTATGGCCGCCACTTTCAGGCTGTCCATCAGGTACGCCCTCAGCGTCATCGGTAGGATCCTCTTTCTCGAGCTAACGAAAGTGTCGAAAGCATTACAGGTCTAAAAAAAACACACACAGTTCGTTGACAGTTGACAGAAAAATAATACAAATTTCATTCGCGAAAAATTTACAAGTCTTTGGTAGACTTCTAACTACTTTATTAAGTAGTAAGTTGCTGCCCGACATGATGCTTGGTTTCGTGGAAATTTTGAACATCGGGTGTTCATGTCTGCATAGAACGACTTTGTCAACTAAGAGTCCCTCATCCTAAAAAACTAAATTGGTATGAGGCTGTTTAAATCCTAGATGGCTGGAGGTAGTGGCTCCTTATACACCCGCTACTCTTTCCGTTGTGATATTTTGGGAGGCGCTAGCAAATCACTTGAAGATCGATTTCTCGCTGAGACTGTCTGTCTTTCCATTTTATCCGACGCCTGCTCTAAATGAATTACTTAATTATGTATACATATTATTTATGTAGCCACGAAAATAATACTAGGAAGAGAGCTTACTTCTGTAAGCCGAAATTTGTATACTCTTGCAACAGGAATCTATCATAACTAAGACAAAAATGCATTAATTTTAAATCGGAAAGCTGTTTTATGTTGGTGTTTAATAGGTTAATAAATCTGTAAACTAAATTTAATTTTTTAAGATATCAAAATTTTTGCCAAATTTTCGGAATTTTAATGATGTAACCCCTTATCAAATTTTGAAAAAATTGTGAAAATTTTTTTTTTCTCCAACAAGACTAGAAAGACTCGCCTGTAGATGCTGATTAAGAATATATATGCTTTATAGGGTCGGAAATGACTCCTTCACCGAATAAAATCAAAGTACCCTTAAAATAGACCGAAAATATTTGATTTTTTTTAAAGGGATATTTGCTCATATTTCTTATATGATAGTTTTTAAGAAAATCAAAGTTTAAATATATCACAAGTCAGCCAAAAATAAAAGATTTTGAAGGTTTTTATATATTAATTTATTTCTTGGTTAACAAATCGGAATACTTCATTTAAAATGCTTGGCTGAAAAAAATAGTACTTATTTATCCCTTAACTTGTTTAATTTTTAATAACTAATATTTAAGTCACAGAACATAAAAACCGAAAAAAGCGCTTTGGTTCGGTTATCGGCTTCGACTTGGAACTAGTTCAAGTTCGTTAACCTACATTATTTTTGAGAATCACCGGAAATTATATGTATTGATAGTTAATATAACTAAACACTCTTATTAAAAAAAAATCATTTTTACAAGACATAATTCTTTTCTAAGAACTGAACTAAGAAAAATTAGAATAAGCCATAAAACATGCTCTGAACGGAACTTAACCTCAATGCAAGTTCTGTAACCCTGCAGGGTTGGATAACCTTCAGAAGCTCATCACGCTGAACTAGTACAGTCTGAATAATGGCCATCATGTTAGCTACTTACCAAATCTATCAACAACGGCCAGGAACCGCCAAAATAGTAGTTAGAACCCTGGAGCAGTTTTATGAAACACTTCACCTTTGCCTGAGACTTGCGCCGGATGGCAACGACGTCTTCAATCACCTTATCAGCGCCCTGGAGAGGTTTCACTTCATCCCTTTGCTGGACCGCATGGCAGAGCCGGAGCTTCGTCGCCTGATCCCGTTGCTGAGTCAGAAGCTAAAGGGTCTGCGTCTTCCAGTGAGCGACATACCCAAGCTTCATGCCATCTGCCAGCAGATGAACGTTTCCCACTTGGTCAGCATCCGGTATTGTGTGCTTCTGGGCGAAGAGGACGGTAGGAATGCTGCAGCAGCGGACATCGAGTTGCTGGGCGAGTTGCTGCCCAATCTGGAGATATTTCACGTCTTCTGCTCCATCCAAGGTGACATCCCAGTCTTGAAAAAAGTGCGCACCCTTTCCCTGGTCAATGCCTCACAGGCGACGCTGGATGGCCTGCTCCAGAAGTGCCCCCAGCTGGAGCATTTTAAGCTAAGCCATACAAGCGATTTCACAATGGAATACGATGTGCAAAATATCGGACTCTGCAAGCTAATAAAGGATCTCCAGCTGCCATTGCAAGTTAAGACTCCGCTGACCATCGGCCATCTGGCGAACCTCAGCCATCTCTCACTGCAATTCAAAAGGCTCTGGGTGGAATCTACCTGGCTGCCCACGGTCCTTGCCATCATCAAGGCCAAGCGGTTTGCTCTGGAACGTCTCACCTTTGACGGGACTTGGCTCGTGGGTCATCTAAACGTATCCAAGCTGCAACTGACCCAGTGCACGGCTCTCAGGGAACTGAGGCTGAGCAACTGCAAGGTGAACGACGCATTCGGCTGTCCTCTTCCATACATCTGCCAAAAACTCAGCTTCCGACGATGCACCGTGAACAAGGTCCACGGTTTCCTGGCCACCCAGCAAATGTTAAGGCACCTGGAGCTGTTCGAGTGTCAGGTTCAGTGGAATGGCCCACTGGTACGGCAGCTAATAAGTCTCAGTATGCGGCGACTCGGGCCCAAACCTCTTCACTTCCAATTCAGCCAGTCCACGCGACTGCGATCGGAGTACACCAAGCTGAAAGAGGAGGAGCTGGTGGCTTCGAGGCCTTGGATCCAAGTTAAGGAAGTTGAACCCCCGCATTCAGAGACTTGGAAGCAGCCAGTGGGTACGATCACCATGGAGTTTGGCCACCCTATTGACCACCTACCCAATGTCCAGTTGCCGTGGGAAAGTATTCCGGTTGCTGCCGATCTTCTCAAGGAGTTTGATTAGTATTAGTAGTTTTTATAAGATTAATTATAACGTGAAACGTCAAATGAGAAATCAATAAAAACTTTACTAAAATCGCAATTATGTTTATAGCAAAGTACTAAATAAATTGTTAACTGAATTTCATGTTATCTTGATGTTGTGCTTAAACAACAATATATCTCAGCTAGCACAATCTACATTGATTATTAAAAACGAAGAAAATGTGTAAAAGTTTCAATTTCCTTTATTCAGTGTATGAGTTCGCTTGTTAGACTCTAATTAAATGTTGAGGAATTGTGTACATGCTTTCCATCTGCATTCTTGTTTGTAAATGAATCCGGCAACTGAAGTCTTGGAAAACACTCAAGTTTCTCCAACCGTAAAATACAACATTTTTGCATACGCACAAAAATAATGAATACAAATCCCATGTAAAATATGTACCTTCTCTACCGATGCTCCCATTCACTTTGAGGGGCGGTTATCCGAAACTCGAGTGTACATCGTACCAAATCTAACCTCGAAAAGCTCTCGGCATGTGAGCTCCATATTTGCTTTGGGATCGCCATTTTTCCAGTTGCCTGACTTTTTTTGTTTATCAGAGACCACATAAATAACGAAAAAGTTGCCAAAAACGAGGAGCGAAGTGAAATTTATGTGTACCGCATGTAATTAATAATAAAAGAAATCGCGCAAACAAATTAAATGGTTCTGTGTGTGTTTAACTTGCCTGTTAGCCTGTCCAGAACGGCGCTTAATTAGGCCAGCCCTCCACCCCCGCACGTGGCTCAGATTTTCTCCCCACGGCCCTGCCGTTTTCCCCCAAACTTTATATGTTTGAGCCAACTTAATGGCATCCAGGGCAGCAGTACTCCAGCTAATCGGGTTAACCAATCCCAAAAGCAATGCTAACCAGTTGTAATTGGGTGTTACCTGGAAGGGAGGTCGAGGACGAGGTGGATGGGAAGGTGGACAAGTGATGGCACAAAGCAAAGACCGTAAATTGTATTAACGGTGGAAGGATGGCGTGTGGCATTCGTTCAGTTAATACCCGACAATATTACTTTTTCCTCTCCAGAATGCTATGGAAACATTCTGTCAAATTAGTTGGCGATAAAATAGTTATAGAGATTCCAAAAGTCAAGCTGAAAGAAATAGGTTTTATAGGTGTAAAATATAATATATAACTTAATTACGCTATTGATTATCTTGACTTTCAAATGAAATATGTAAATGAAATTAATTGTAATTATTTTTACTATTTGATCCTTGAAACGAGCATTAGATTTAGGCGCCTAGCCATATTTCTAATGAAATTACTGCAAACTGGTATTAAAAGTTCAAACATAATCCCAGAAACGTTAAGCCCCGCAACATTTGGTTTTAATTCCTGCAGTGTCGCAATGGTTGTTCTGTTTCCAAACGATATAATCCATGCATCATCTCATGGCGGCAGTCCGATTAGACACGAACCCCCTCGGACTGAACTGGGTTTGGCCTTTTTCAACTTTGCACTCGAATGAATACGAAATTCACGCGAAATTCCCTGACAGAACCCACGACAAAGATAAAGTTTCCAGCAGCAGGCACCAGGCAGGAGCAGCCCCCCACCCATACCCAAAAGTCCCGCCCCTTTGAATTATTATGTTATAGCTGCTGCCGCTTCAAAGGGCGAGGCGAGGAACACCCTTCCATGTTCCGTGCGCTCTATATTCCGTATCCCAGGCCCAGAAAGTTTGCACCAATCATTGCTCAACCGTTTGAGTAGAAATTTTAAATTTATTGCTCTGGCAATGCGACAGCAAACAATAACATTAACAAAGTAATAATTCAAGGCCCTTTAAATGTTTTCAATTATTTGCCCAAAATGTGTGACGACCAGGGCCATGGCAAAAATCCCAGAAACCGAAATCAGTTTATGTGGTTAACTGAACAGTTACACTAATTACCGCACAACAACTTTGCTGTAGGTCTCTCATTTGCCGCACTTGGAGTTGTTGTCGGTTTGTGTTTTTATAAACTTTTGTGTGCAAATAGTTTTTAATTACATAGATATGCTGGCTGGCAGCATGAAAAACAATTGAAAATTTAACGAGCAAATAAAGTTTAAAGCTGTTGGAGTCCAATTGCTGTAGGCCCGATCTGAAGCGCTGGATACCCTGTGGGGGATTATAGCTGATTATTATTGTAAATAGTGCATTCCAAATACTGAATAATTTTTATTTAATATGTGTTTATGCTTCATTTAAATGCTATTTTACTAATTGTTAGTCTCACTTGACTGAGCATTTCCTAGCTCTTTATTAAGAGGCAACCTCATGGCTGCAAATTTCTGAAGGACCTTAAGCCTGTGGCCATTCTGGGACTCTGATACTTTGAGCCCATTAAAATCTGGGGCTAATAACCGAACAATGGAACCACAGGGGGAATCAACAATAGTATTTAACAGGCATTTACACAGTAGGAACTTAGTACATAAATGCATTGCGGTCAACGTTTTGGCATGCAACTCCATAGGATATCCCGTCCTGTGCACCATTACTCAGTGTGGGAAAGGTACAAGACACGAAAATATGTACCTGTTGTCAACCTACAATACCTACATACCATTCAAAATAAGACATTTTTAATGTTATTAGAAAGTTATAGGTAAATGTTATGTACTATAATGTAATACTACCCATAATTTTGCTAAAAGTCCAAAATGTAGTTACAACTTGCCTCGAATCTCATTAATGCAGTGGTCCATGCCACACGGAAGTTTGCTGCAAAGTTTAAGTTCAGGTTTAAGTTATTTAAGGCCCACAACAGCAGCTACTTAGCCGAGGCAACGGCCTGCAGCTGGAGCAGCAGCTCGGGCAAGTGGAAAGTGGAAAACTATTTTAGCGAATTTAATAAAAACGTAAACTTAAGCGGAAACTCCACTGTTGTACAGTGTGGCCCCCTGTCTCCCTCACTCTATGCTCGCTCTGTGCGAGCATTTGGCATAATATTATTTACATAATAAATACTTAGTTGTTATTTGTTGTGCTGCGCGTAAATTTGCCGCCCGAGGCGAGACAGCAGAACAGCCAGGCGACGCCCGAAAGTAGGCAACTGATGGTGGGAGGTGGCTGTGGCTGAAGGATGGGGACAGGCACTGGGTGGTTTAGAAACAAGGAGGCGGGACGTGTCCTTAGCCCCCTCTGAATGTATAATGTGGGCGGCATGACTCTGTAATTTCAGGCCCATCTGCGGGATTTTATGCTCTAATAAAATTGCAATGTGGCCGCGAGCTCAGACCTTGATTGGATCAGGCGAGGAATGGGGCACAATGACCAGCCCCCAGCACTCGCACAGTTTCATTATAACTCTCCTATAGAAGTCAAGTGGCTACAGTGAGGCGTCAAGAGAGTGAACTAATAAGCAGTAGCAACTTTGAACCTATCAAGATGCCAAAAGTTGAGATTCATTTCGGATGCCATAAAAATGTTAACAGTTTTGAGAACTTTAAAACTAAAACTAAACTTTAGACTAAATAATCATTTTTTCTTGACTAGTGCAATAACTAAAAGCTAATCACTTGTCGCACTAGGATCAAAACAAAAATAAATGAAATGAAAATTAAATTCAATTTCGAACTCAGTATTTCAACAGCCTTAAAGCTACTAAAGAAAAGCAGATCTTTTGAGAACCCTTATTAGAAATACTTATTAGAAATATTCTGTTTTAAAGATCTTAATTATCGAAGTTATTTCTAATCCCCATAAAAGAGTATTATATCCCCAAGAACAGATGTCTTATATATAGCTGAACCTGAGGAGAAAAGAATATTTTATAATTTCTCCAAAGTAAGGAAATTAAAAATATTATGGTAATGTTTATTTTAGGTAATAGTAACTTCCAGTAACTTACGGGCTTCAGGCTACAAACTTACCTAGGCCGACCAGCAGGCTGACCGCAAAATTAGTAAACAGCTGCCGGAGGGCCCAGAAAAATATATCCCAAGTTGCTACGGCCATAGCCACTCTGGCTAAGCTATGGAAAGACAGCTGCTACACCGCTGCCATGAAGGCAGGTGACCTCCTCACCCAGATTCCTGGCAGATCCCCATCTGCAGGTCACCATCTTAGCTGCTCCCGAGATATGTAGCTATGGCTGCTCCAAGCCACAAACTCCACTCGTAGGCAAAGTGATTTCTCCCGGCGTACCGGGCTGTCAGTTGTGGCAGTGATAACAAACGGCCAGTGCCACTCTGAGTAATCGTTCCGGTCTGTTCCGAGTCCGTGGCACATCTTGAAGAGACTACTCCTTTAAGGGGCATCCAAAGTGGCTCTTTTCCGGGCACAGCTGTCTTTCCCGGGAATAGTCTCAGGCGGGAAAATTTTCATTTAATAATGAACCTTAGCCCAAAACATCATTTGGTATTAATCTAAAAGACAATGGTCTTAGCATAACTCCAACTCGCGCCTCCATTTAAAATATTAAAAATTCGAGTTATGGGAAGTCAGAAAAGGGACTACACAACAAAAAAATGCAAAATATGTCTAATAGAAAATATTATATAAATTTATTTTCTTACTTCATCATACATGTATTTTAAATGACCTTAAAATTATTGAGTATATATTTTAAATATTTCCCTCATAACTGTGCCAGCGAAAAACCATGTCTTTTTCTGTTTCTCTAAGCTCTCAGCACAAAACCAATTCATAAATTGAATTCACTTTTTCATAATTCCCTCTTTGGTAATTACCACTCTTGCGACATTCCCCTGATGTCAAACCCATAGCAGCTGGTGTGACAAAATATAAATTCACACGGAATTATCCCCATCAGTTGCGATATTGTTTTGCGTTCCGGAAACAAGGAAAACCAATAGGAGGAACCCATCCGCCAACACTTGACCCGAAATGCAATCGAACCGAATGCCCTAAGCAAATAAATTTGCATTTTCCATCATAAATTGCAATTTGCTGCTGCAGAATAAATACATTTTCTAAAATAATTCACAATTTGTCAATTAATAACCAAAAAGCTTTGGCTAATACGCTCAATTTTATGGCAAGAGATAAACGAACTCTTTTTCGTTGCTTAAAATGCGAAATAATTTACCCTTTGTTTTGATATGGGCCACAGGCTAATCTACAAAACCTAAACTAATTAGGAAGAAGCACGGTGCAAAAACCAAAGTCTAGGCAAATTAGCAATGGAATTTTTTTTTTGATAAATTGATTAGTTAATGTAAAAGTAATTTAAAATAATTCAAAAAGTAAGCAAACGAATTTTTGAATTGTTTTGTTGAATAGCAATAATAATTTTGTTAGAAATATAAATTTAATTAAAGTATGGAAACGATACATTTGTCCTCCCAAACAAAATCAAAAAACCATCTAAAAGAAGACAAATTAGTAAAAACTTAAACTAAAACATTGTATGTATTCAAGAGGAATTTTCACTCAACTAAAAAATAACTTTTACACTCATTTAAATAAATCATTGTCATTAAAAAAATTCCAAATTTCGGGCCAAGAGTCCATCTCATAAAATTAATAATCCAATCGAAAAGGGTATTCCCCTCACCGACTATGTCCAAACTCTCAACTGACAGCCGAGTTTCATATGCTTGTCAATGCGACGACAGCCGGAATTTATTATTTGCCCAGAAACACTTCAATAAGCCGTCCATCTGATGTCCTCCTCATCGTTCTTGACCTATTTTGCAGCTCTGGCCTCCGCGGCAACGCCGGTGGGTGAGAACGCCTCGCTAATTACGCCGCCGACGTCGGGGACAACCACATTGACGGTGGCCACAGGCCCAACCGGATCCCATGTCCTGATACTGAGCGAGGCCCGGCGGGATCAGCAGGAGGACGAGGAGACCACGGCGGGGGACGCTTGGAGCGACAGGCCGGACACTGCGACGCTGACAAAGGGCTTCTCGATTCCCACGTATTTGCCACCGTTTCCGGACTTCATACCCGCCGACCTGCCACACCTGCTGAGGAATGCCAGTGAGGGGGGAGCCAGTCCCACCACAAATCCGGATATCTCCCGATCCGGCAGTCCGGCGATGCCATCTAGCGAGCAGTCTCGCCTGCACGCCTACGACAGCGAGCAAAAAGCCCAGCAACTGCGGCGCGAGAAGGAGCTGGCCAAGGAGCGTGAGCTCCTCCCACGGCGCCTGCTCAGCCTGCCCCCGCTGAACGCCACCGTCCAAGCTGGCCAGCACGCCTATCTGCCCTGCAAGGTGAGTGAAGGGATGGGGAGGGAAATGGGTATGAAGATGACAAAGCCATGGAGAGGTAGATGGGGCCAAACCAGGACAATGGGGAGCCATCCAGCTGAGTGGCGTAATTGAAAGCTTCCAGTGTGCTGGCTACATTGAGAAAAATTGGGTGGGAGGTTTAGAAGTTAGAATTACTAAATTTTAAAACCTTAAAACAGAAAATGTAAATATAACTCAGTTTATTGTATTAAAAATAATTTTAACTCAAGGTTAACTAGATCTTATTACCTGTTTAGAATATTTAAAAAATTTTCAAGGAATTCATATTAATAATAATTCTTTAAAATCCTTAAAATACCTTCTTTGGGTAATCAGTTTCCCTTTCGTTATCGCTGTGCGGCTAACTGAAGCTTCCTATCTCGACTCTCTCTTCCTTTAGCTCAACCAGCACTCGGGTAAACCGCTCTCCTGGGTGCGTTTGCGAGATGAACATATCATTGCGGTGGATCACACAACCTTCATCAACGATGCCCGCTTCGCCTCACTGCTTCAGTCATCCGCAGCGACGACAATTGCATCAGAAGCCAAGGCAGGAGGAGGCACTGGAGCAGGGGCAAAGGCTGCACTCCCGACCACTGTGACTATCTCGGATGCCTCGGGAAATACCTCCACCCACGACGGTCAGGAGAGGGGCAACGGGAGCAGCCTCAGCTGGACACTGCAAATCAAATACGTGAAGCTGGAGGACGCAGGCTGGTACGAGTGCCAACTGGCAACGGAGCCCAAAATGAGCGCCAAGGTGCAGCTGTTTGTGATAAGTAAGTGAAGCCGGCTGGAACGACCGACAAATTGCCTTAGTCAGGGGCCCCGGTATCTATGACTTTGAAGGGCCATTGAGGTTGAGTTCCCTACATAAGGACAGCTCGAGTCCTGCCAGCTTGCGAGTAGTTAGCAAGCGTTTCAATCAAATGTCACGAACGGTATTTAGTTTGGAGTTTCAAGTGCAGGAACCAGAATTTGACTAAGCCTTTCTATTTAAGCCATTTTCTACCAAGGTATCTGAGAGCCTTGTTTCTCATGATAATGTTTATAAGGTGCAACTAAATTGCACGCTAAATTGTCAGTTTGAAAGATATTTATTTTGGTAATTGTTTTGTATAGCGAAAATGTAATCCTCAGCACCTGTAGCACTTCCCTCTAAATAATTGTAACAATTTCCTTAATCTTTCCTTTTATTCCATTAACAGCACCCCGAACCGAGCTTATCGGCGATCGGCAGCGCTTTGTGAAGGCCGGAAGCAAGGTGGAGCTGCACTGCATCGTGCGCGGCACGCTGGAGGCTCCACAGTACATATTTTGGTACCGCGGCGACCAACAGGTGACGGCCGAGAACGAGGCCAGCGGTGCCCAGAGCGGATGGTACACGCAAATCGACCGGAATATCTTCGGCAGCACCGAGCACAATCGGAACACGGTGAGTGATTAGGGATTAGGACTGTAATTCATCAGAGGATTTCACATGAATATCGATTTGCAGATTGGTTCGCTGGTCATTCCACTGGTGCGGAAGATTCACTCCGGCAACTACACGTGCGAGCCGGAAAACAGTGCGGCAGTTTCCATGCAGTTGCACGTCCTGAGCGGTAAGTAAATGCAATTTTTTTTGGGGATACCGCTTGATAATGTGATAAAATTATAATATTTTAACATCTCTTTTTAGGGGAATATTCCGCCTCGGCCATCAAATCAACAGCTGTGGGTCTCCACAGGCTGGGCCACGGCTACAGCAGCCTCCACCAGTGGCTAATCTTCCTGCTGGTGGCCCTGAACAAGACATGAGTGGCCCTGCTGAAGATCCTTTAAGGGAGAGCACTGAAATCATCATCCGAGCGGTGTGTTTTGTCTAAGACATAGTTTAATTTCTAGGTAAATGGCACTCACTCTAACACAACGATATTGTTTACTCCGCTGACACTTTTTAAAGTCTAAGCTCAACTTTCCGAATATAAACGAGAAATTTTTATACAAATTCTAGGACTTAATATGGTTTTCTTTTGCTCTAGCAATTAGGTCTAGTTCACTAAGCATTATACTAAGCATCTAATTCCGAGTAACGAACATTTATTTGTTATTTGCGTAAATAAAGCCAAAGGCGTCTTAAGAAAGTTCTGGTTGTAAGAGTTGTTTTTATCGGATGTGGAATTACTTCTTAGATTTATGTAAGATTCAAGATTAATCAAGTGACCAGAATACAATATTGGTCATTTAAAAACTTGAAGAGTTGCTTAGTTCTCTAAGATAAAGCAGCTTCGAATTCCCTTCTAAATCTATACATTTGAATCTTCATTTTCAATATATTTTAATTAAAGTTGTAGATTCTGCTTGAGTTGTGTGAAAGCCCTGTAATTCTCTTGAATATTCTACAAATTACTAACACCTTGCATCAATAACAGCATCATTTGCATTTATGTTCGGGGCTCGCATTTCGATTTGCATTCATTATGGCCCTCCTAATGCCCATCTACAGCTGGGACAGCTCTTAGTTCAGCCTAATGCTCTTACCCCTTCTTTTGACCAAGTTTAGCTTCTTAACCCCAATCCTCGCTCATTTAAATGGAATCCAGCCCTCGACCATCCCACTCGTCTCGTCATTTCTTGCCGGCCAAATTATCTGTATATTTTAAAATGCAAATAAAGAAAGCTGCCATAACTCTGGAGAAACGGTAGCCGGAGTGGGCGGATGTGGGGGCCACTAAGCCGGCAAACCGAACCAAGAAAGGGAAATGCAACAACTACAATTGCTGACGCCTTTGTCTTGGCCATTGTTTCGCCTTGTCCATTGTTTTATGGCCTGGCCAACTATAATTCTGTGCGATTTTTCTGATTGCCCGCGCACTTTACGCTGCTCATTTATCAAGCCACCACTGACCAGAGCGAAGAGTCTTAGCCAACGTGGCCAAGATGTGGCGAAAGTTTTATGGCCAAGTTTGAATTTCCCTTCGCCAGAAGTTGGCCTCGCACACCTTGCTCCCGTATTCGCCTCCTGCTCCTGCCCAGCGTCCTCCTCCTCCTCCTCCTCGGGCGGCGGCCACTCAACAGACAATTTACAGCTGGACAGATGGCGTGGGAAGGAGCGAGTCTGGGGTCCTGCGATTCAGAGAAAGGAGGAGCGGTTAGGGAGAGTGGGCTAATCACTTTTTGATTTATTTGCCATAGCAGCCGCATCCAACTTTTGCCCACAGTTCATATTTTTCTTTTCGTTCTGCGGCTTTCCCGCAGATTTCCTGCAGTTTTCCCTGTTGCTTCTGCGGCTTGGTCTCCATCCTCGCCAGCTGGAGGATATTGACAGCATCGGGAATCTGCAGGGGGGGATTAGCCCCGGCGAATATTGAAAAATTCCGCGGCAGGCAATCCGAATGCCTGCCAGCAACTGTCAACAATTTCTTAAAGTTCAGGCGGCCCAGCCAGCACTGATTATGGCCAAATCCCCGCGGCGGTTGTGGCTATATCAAAGAGATTGGCGCATTTTAATAATTCACATGGCAAACTGCTGAAAAATACATTTGGTCCGCGCACGCGACGCCGAAATACATTTCACTCGGAGGCGCTTTAAAAACGCCCGCGCCTTTATATTGGCAATTCACCTTGCCGGCAGGCAAAGAGGTCCCAATTCCGGCCAGGTCCCGGGTTCCCCGCTCCCGACTCCTGGTTCCTGTTTGCAGCAAGTGGTTAAAGTTTGCCGGTTGACTTTTAAATTACGTTGTGGGCGTCCTATGCTTGGGCCGCAATGAAACTTGGCCTGCAACTTTCCGGCCTCGGCAGCAGCCAAAAGGAAAATGCGTGAGAAGTTGCCCCAAAAACCTGGGGACCAAAAATCGGGCCACTGGAGCTACACTTGCAATAATTGGCAGCCGTCAAGAATAATTATCGGTTAAAAGACAATAAATTATTCTGTAAAAATCTTAAGATTTTCAAACTCAGAAAAAACTTTAGCAAATCAAAGTTCTTTGTTCCTTATAATTAATGGTAAAGATTTGGTACGCAAATTTTTTTTAAGAAACAGGGATGTTTTCTGAACACTGGCGGACATATGGTCTTTGTTTTAGTAAAAAGAAGTTAACAATTTGAGAATATATTTTGCATCTAAATATTATATAAGAACCTTTTTTTAAATCTAGTTCACTGTAATAGATACAAGAATATCATCACAAAAACTTCTTAGAATTCAAGAAAAACGTTTTTATTAAAGTGCAGAAACCGGAAAGCAGGACAAACTTGATGCTAAGGCAACGTTTTAAGAGGCTGCTGCTGAGCATGTGGCTGAGTTGGCAATTGTTGGGATATTCCTGTCAAAGCGGCATTTGAAGTAATGTAGCAAGTTCTCCTGGGGTGCCGACAAAATTGGCATATAATTTTCCCAAATATTTGAGCATTCAAAGCGAAAGTTTCGCCTGAGCCCAGCTCGTTTTGTTTCAATGCGAGCATAAATCACTGAAGGCATTCTTCAACTTTTAACGCAATTATTTGCACTGCGTTAACTTTGATTTAAATTTTTTAAAGCCGCCCGCCCTACGAGTGGCACTGGCAGCGGCCAATAATAATAAGTTGTCAGCCGCTTGACTTGTCTTTTGCCAGCCTCATGAAAAATGTATTTAGGTAGGTCAATTCCGGAACCTGTTGATGCCTGGGAACAGTTTAAACCGCATGTGGGCACTGCGCATGACTGTTCCCAGGCATTTCAAATGGCTGCTGGGCGCGAAATTCGGTGTGCTCTTAGCCAGAAGCTGATTCTAAAGAAAGAATTAATGATAGTAAAATTACATTATTATTTTAACAAAAATTACACCTATGGAAAATATACCAAAGTGTTTTTCACAACATTTTATCTTATCCTAAATTGTTCGCAATAAAAAATATAGAAATTTTAAATCCTTATATAATTAATTTGTATAAAAAATACAAGTTGAAAACAAAAAAATATAAGCGCATTCGAATGCAAACGGAAATCAAAACTATTGTAAGAAAACTCCCAATTTTGTCCTAAATTTCTAATTTTGCTCAAAATTTATAATTTAGCACAAACTTTCTCATTTTGCGCAAAAAATTTTGCCCAAACGAATATAAATATTTTAAACACAATTTTTTTCTAATGAACTTTTTATTTTGCATAAATATGCACAATGTTTTCGGAATTTGTTTGCATTTAATATATATAATTGTAATATTTAAACCTAGGCGCGCTTAAAGTGAAACTAAACGACAACTTTCGCATTTCTTTTTACAGAAGTTAATTCGTACATAGATTGCAGATTTGTGTTTATTTTATTTTTGTTTAGCTTTCAATATTTATTTAAAAAATAGTTTCGTTATTAAAAATAAATCGCGTCTTATATAAATACAATTTTGTTTCGATTTGATATATATATGTATATATAATTTTACTTTTAGCTTGGTTCTATATTTGAAATACTTGGAATGCACAAAAATAATTTTCTGCTAATTTGTGGTCGGTTTTTCGAATAAATTTTATGCTATAACAAAGAGTTTTTATAAGTACACAGCATCCAATAAGTGGACGAGCGTGTCTGTGTTCTTTTTGTTACTTTAAAGCCATAAGGTTCTCGTGTAGTTGAAATCCAATTTGATTCAAAATTGGTTTCTTTTGCTACGCATCTTAATATTTTAACAAATTTTAGCTGTTCCTGCTTGCATTCAAAACATGTTCAAAAAAGGTTTGCATCAATTAAAAATATATATGTAAGACTTTTTAAATATTTAGTATTTCGTTCGTTCGTGGGTTTGTAAATATATGTATGTCTAGCTTTAATAATTGAATAATTGGACCATTGGTTTTAACATTGTTTGTTTGTGGCTTACAAGTTCTCTAATGGATACAGCATATGAGTACATATGCGTTCCTTGTTCCGCACAGTTCCCAGGTAAATATATGTGTGTATATCTAAACTAACTCTGCTCATTTACACTGTTTGTCTAACCATTAGTTCTGTACTCAATAATATGACGTAACAAATTGTTTATCCGTAGGATTAGTGTTTAATGTTAATGTTTAAAACGCTTTACAAATGCGGCTCGTCTCGCCCCGCCTTCGTTGCCATTGTGTAGGCTCGATACATGGTTTTTGTATAAATATAAACATCGCTCTATATAGACTCTAATGATAATAAACACCGATAATTCTCACTAATTGAATTCAGTTAACATTTTTGTGTGTGGTAATTAACTCCGGAACGCGATAACTATGGATTGTGGTTATTGCCTTGCTTAGCAAATTCGTTAGGTTTGTGTTTGTTTCTACCATTGCCTGGTAAGTATATAACTTGATTTCTAAATGTGTTTTGTAGAGCTACGAAGGTAACAACTTGGCCCCAATATATTGAAGTTTAAGCTTTGTGTATGTACATATAGCATATAGCAACGATCTCTCCCTCTCTCTGGTTCTGTTTTCAGTGCACCGCATCTATATCTCGCTGGGCTCGCGAAATCTTCAGCTTATCCTTGGGTGTGTTATCCTCCCCCGACTCCAGAGCAAACATCTTCATCTTCTCCTTGAAGGACAGCTTCTCGGGCACTGCATCGCCAGCGCGCTGTTGCTGCTGCTGCTGTTGCTTCTCTGCCAGGCGACGCTGGCGCGGATCTCTGTTTTGTATAAATATTTTGTAAAATTTGACCTGGGAGTGGCTTAGGAGAACAACTCACCTGTACACCTCTTGCGCTCCAATAACGCCGGGCGTCGATTGCACTGAAGTGTTCCAAAGGGCGGCATCTGGCGTGGCTGGCATCGAGGGCAACATGGAGGCATCCAGGTTATTCTGCTGCAGATACTGTAAAACAAAATAGGTCTTTATTAGAAAAAATATTTCAGGTGAAATAAAAACACTTACACTCTCGTCTTCTTCAATTTTATCAAACTCCGGATGATGCTCAAGGTACTGGTCCATGATGTACTGCTGCTGCACGCTCACCACATTGTTCTCCTCGTCGTTGAAGCTCACCCGCTTGTTGTCCCTTTGCTGATGCAACAAGGAAGGTGGCGGCGCACCCAAACCACCCAGCATCATCCCCGTTCCCGTGGCCGAAACATAGGCAGCATTCAGTTCCATGGCGCTCAGAGGCGATGCCTGCTGCATGGTGTTATTGTTAAGGCTGCCACTCAGATTGTTGTTGTTGTTGTTATTGCTGGTCTGCGTGTTGAGGAGCAGGGATGCCTTTTTGATCTCACCGACAGCAGCTGCCTGCTGATTGCTGGTGGCCGTTTTCAGCAGACCCACGGAGGAGGTAGAGCTGGGGTTTCCAGTGCTTCCTCGCAGCTTCTGCTGGGACATAATCAGGTAGGAGCTGTTCCTCTCTGGCGGCGGCGGTGGAGGAACTGCAGCCGCGTCTTGGGCCTCGTTGTTGTTATCCTTGTCGAGCATTGTTAGCTGGTTAAGTTCCTTGGCCAGGTTGGATATCGGGTGCTCCGTCTGCAGATGACGCTCGTCCGCAAAGCTAGCAGACTTCTGGGACTTGGAGGGCGATGATGGTGCTCCACCCACGCCTCCCACTCCGCCCTCCGAATACCGGTTGTGCTTGAGTATGCTCTTCGGCTGCTGCTGGCTGCCACTACTGGCCGCTTGCTGCACAGGCGCTGCTGGCGCTGGCACTGACTCCACCGGACTGCTGCTGCTGTCCGTTATCTCCGCCATCTTGATCTCCGTCTGCCTGTAGCTGGTGATGGGCGTTTGTATGGCACTGACCTGACCGCCACCGTTGCCAGTCAGCCGGAACAGCTCCTGCACCACGTTCTCCTTGTCGTACTGCTGCTCCTGGTCCTGCTCCTCTTGCTCCTGCAGCTCCTGTGCTCTTCGCTCAAAGTCCCGCTCTAGGATCAGGGTCTTTAGCTGCTCCTCTTGCATGGGCGACCTTGAAATGATCTGGGAGAGCTCGGTTATCTGCTGCTCCCGCCACTGACGTATGTGCTCCCGCCGCATCTCCAGATCCTTCTCCCGCTCCTCTCTCTCCCAGGGATTGCTGCCGCTGTGAAGCTGTGGACGGCTATTTGCCTGGCTAGCTGGCGGCACATAGCTTCCCTTTGGTGGATCCAGCGTGCTGGCCACGTAATTCATTCCTGGGGCTATCTGTTGGGTGGCCTTAAACAGCGGGTGAGTGGCGGTGGGCGGCAGCGGTGGCTTATCCTCTGCGAGCTGGGATTGTCCAAGGTAACGCTGCTGTTGCTGCTGTTGCGGCTTGGGCGCTGTACTTGGCGGAGCATTTGGTTTATTGGGCGACTGCAGAAGGCTGCCCAAGGGCTTGGGAGGCAGTGCTATAAAGTTGGGTGACGGTTGCTGCTGCTGTTGGAGCTGCTGCTGCTGTTGCAATAGCTGCTGCTGCTGCTGAAGTTCGTAAAGCGCGGCTGGGTCATGGAGCTGGCTGCGTCGGTACTCCAAGCCTCCATTCTGATAGCTGCCACCCGTGAAATCGTTGACGTTTTGCATGCTTTGGCTGCTGCTCATTACAGGTTGCTGCTGCTGCTGTTGCTGTTGCTGGTGCAGGGGGAGTTGCTGCTGCTGTTGGTGTTGCTGCTGCTGCTGCTGCTGTTGCTGGTACATGTTGCTGATGTTGGGCATTGATGGCGCCATCATCTGCTGCATGCGCAGGGTATGCTGGAAATTCTGCTGGCTCTTGGTGCGATTGTTAAGGGTGAGCTGGTGCTGCTGCTGCTGCTGTTGGCCATTGAGGTTGCTGCTGCTGTGGGCAAACTGTTGCTGCTGCAGGGAGTGCTGCTGCTGCTGGAGTTGCTGTTGCTGGAGTTGCTGCTGCGCAGATTGCTGACTGTGATAATAGGCCGAAACAGGTCGAGTGGGTGGCAGGTTAGCGTTGGCCTGCAGGTAGGGCGAAGGTTGCTGCTGTGGTTGCTGCTGCGCTGCAAGCGGGGAATTGCCATTGTAGGCGCTGCTCATGGCGACATGTGCGGGCATTGGCGATCTGCGAAAGAGAAGCCATTGAGAGATGTTTTTATTAGGGACAATAAAGCGGACAAGGTGCTCGCTCAAGTGGTTGCTAATTAACTTAAAAAAACGTGTCGAGAGTGCTTTGCTGAAATAACTTATTTCACTTCCTCCCCTCCGCCAAAACAGGGAGGGGGCTTGTGTTTATTGCAACGGTGCGTGCCTCTGTACAGCGCAGCAACATTTAGGAGGAGGAACGACAGCGACTAATTACTCACGTACTTGGAACATTTCTACTAGTTGATATTCTTTCTTAATGGGTATGATGCCATAAAGTAATTTCTTTAAACGCACTGTCACCACCCTAAAATTACACACATGAGAGTTAGCAACACATTACTTAGGCTTGGTGACGACCGCACCCACAAGACAGACACACAACAAGTCCCCCAAAACACACTTGAAATTGTTGTAAATTATTAATAGAACTCGGTGGCTTGTCCTTCGTTCTTAAGTGTAGGATTTAATTGCTATTGAGTTGAGGTTTTCGAGGTAGGCCTCTTACGTCTGAAGGATTACTATAAAAAACCGCATTAGGTTTCGAGTTCACTTTCTTAGCTAAACATTGGTAAACTAAATAAATAAACAGGAACAAAAACCAAACAACAAAGCTGTAAACTAAGTGAGCACAATGTTTTACAATTATAGAAATTTTTCTAGATCGATATAAACCAAACCTCAAGGGTATGTTCCACTAACAATGGATTTTTAGTCTAAGCAAAAACACAAAATGAACTCGAACAGAACCAAACGAAATTGCAAATAAAAGCGATTTCAGTGGTCAGCCAAACACAATCGAATTTTAAATGAAATTTTTAAGTGGTATTGCATATTTACATAACAAGCAAAAACCTACACCAAGAGAATTATGACTTTTTTAACTGCAGGTTTTCCATTCAATTTCAATTACAATTTCAAAAATTAAAATGTACATTCATTTAAAAATACATTTTTAATTTAAATTGAGAACAAATATTCTTAAAATGAAAAAAATTTGGCAAAGAGACAAGATTTGGTCTTTTCGCAAATTTAATAGTAATATATCGAGTATTTGACGACCTTCAATGATTTGCTAAGTAAAATTTATATGAAATATAAGCCAATATTTAATATTAAAATAAGCGGCAATGTCAGAAAAAATTAATTAAATTTAAATATTATTTAACAACAAACGACATTCATGTATTGAATTTAATAACTGTAATTTATTTAATATCCATTAGGAACGATTCTGTTTAAAGCTGTGTCGATTTTTACTTTCTATTAGTTTTTCAAAGGTTTCAAAAAAGTACTCAAGTCCTTTATTTGTATTTAAATTAAGAAGAAATCATAGACATCCATTTTTTATATAGAAATAATAAAACATAAGGGGAATTTAATAATAAAACAAAAAATAAATAAAATAAAAATAATAATATATTATAAAATACGTTTCATCGTATTCAAATAAATATGTTTACTATTTTCCATTCTTAATTTAAACCATTTAAGGTAAAATTATATATTCTGAACTACGCTATACGACCTATACTATTTTTAAATGTTTAAATCATTTGATGGAAACTTAGTTTTCCCCCTAAAATGTAATTAATTAAATTAAAAATAAGTATATTTCAAAGACTATTTTCCGTTTGCAATGCCACTAATTTGACCATAATCGTAGCCCTAGAGCCCGCATATATGTACATATATGTATATATAGTATGTCATGAATGCATTACCTCTCGTTCAGAATCGGCTGGCTTTGATTTTGCGCCCGGTACACGCTGAGATTCTGATAGAATCCCTGCTCGTTGGCATTGCCATTTCCATTCGCATTGTTGTGGCTGCCATTTGGTGGCTGACCCAGCAGCATTCCTCCAGCTCCTCCCGCCACTCCTCCTCCTCCTCCTCCGCCGCCGCCGCCCATGATGCTCGATGTATTGTTATGCAAACTGTGCGTGCTGCGTGACTTGGAATTGGCCAGGGCTAGATGCAGATATGGAAGACGAGTTCCAGGAAAAAGAGGGGAGTAACAGAAAAAAATGAATTAGTATCTGGCCGAGTGCAAGTCCGGATTGGATTGTGCTCCGATTACCGGGGATAGGGAGGGGATGGCTATAGGGTGGGGGCGGTGCATCGTTCACTTACATATGGTACCCGATCCCGTGTGGTGATGCAATGCAGGCACCGACTTGCTGTTGGGCAGGTGTGCAGCTAACGGATTGATGATGCTACTACTATTGTTGTTGCCGAGAGTGTTGCTGTTGTGGCTGTTGTTCAGATGTTGGCTAAGACTGAGACTGTGATTCGGATGATGGCCGGTGGCCATTAGTGGACCCAAAGACTTGGTCGACTCGGCGCCGCCCATGCGGGTCAGATCGCGTTCGGACATACGTCGATTACCTACGATATCCCAGCAACATTTACCATCATCGCCAGCGAGTGTCGAGTGCATTTTAGGGGGATGGAAGTTGAGGTTGTTTGGTGTGCATGGATCGGGGATAGAGACAGATAGACAGTTTGACATTTTAGTAAATTTCATATTCAGTGCAAAAATTACAAATGAATTAGTATTAATAATAAATGCATATAAAATGTAATTAACATACTACGAAAAGGGCAAAGCTACAAAGCCATTGTATAAGTAAACATTTCTATATACAAACATAAATACACAGATAAACAAAAGCCAGCTATGCATATTTTTTATGCTATTAATTGCATTGTTATTCAAAAGTGGAAAAAAGGTAAAGTCGAAAGTGCTCGACTGAGAAATACCCAGCACTCAAAGCAATGTTTATTAAATTAAAAGACAGATTAACTTCCCAACTATATCTCTGAACATATTGAAAAATAAACCTAACAGTAAATATTCGGAAAATTTATAAATATTTAAAAACTATTTAAAAATTTATAAAATATAAACAAATAATATCTGGAGGTAGTATATAAAAATGTTTTCATACTCAATTATTGGATTTATATCAGAGATAAGTACACTAGTACTCTAAATTAGAATGCCTTTGCACCCTCTGGGCGCCGGGTATAAAATCAAAGGGGAAAAGGTCAACAAAGCGACAATGAAATCCAATTAAATATGAAGCACACAAGTGAGTGCGAAAAGCGCTGAAAATTTATAAAGCTATATATGGAAATCAGGGGAAACGATGATTAAAAATTCACCAAATTAACTAAACGAAAAATTCCCTTAAAAGCACTCACAGCTTTCTATAATTCCTATAGCAACAATTGAATCAAAAAGGATTGCTTTTCTATGATAATCAAAGGAAAATCAAAGTATTGCTTTTTTATGAAAATCAAATGAAAAACATAATAAAACAAGAAAGGAAGCTAACTTCGGCACACCGAAGTTTGTATACCCTTGCAGGTTGGT